>JAWNLD010000649.1:0-128363 GCA_035041545.1 Drosophila colorata
GTATGTATGTGTGCATACGTATGCAGAAAACATCTGCGCTTGGCGTTTGCCACCACGTGGTTTGCCAATATACAAATACATTTTCTTTAATAACCTCTGTATTTCCTAACCGATTTGGAAATTTGAAATTTGTTTTAATGCATTCTTATTGTTCTATAGTACATTTATAAAGCAGTTTTAGCCAAATTTGGTGGCTCTGGCTCTTATAGTTTCTGAGGTGGCTCAAGCAGCTGCGCTTGGCCCCCAATATGGAAAGTTAATTCTTAAATAACTTATAAACTAAGAATAGGATCGTTATGAATGTAGGACGTAATAAAAGCATTAAAATCTGTGTGAAAATCAGAGCACAAGTCTGTGGTACTTGATTTGCGCGAGGAGGAGGGAGGTATCTTAAATCCGAAATATACATAATCTGCGTATCCTTTACGAGAACATATTAAACCAAATTTGGTGAGGGTAGCGCTAATAGTTTCTGAGATATGCTCCAAATACCGGAGCAAAAAAACCGATAAATATCGATAATAAGAAAATAAGGCGGGTTATCGATAATTTGATCTGCGTAATAAGTTTAAAAATTTAAGTTTTTTGTGGATTTTTATCGATTTTAGGAAAACGATGTGGTTTATCGATCATTAAAAATAAACTTGATCTGCACGTGCCGTGGACGAGTTTATGTCCGAAAAATTGAAATCTTTAGCTAGTTTCCGAGATCGACGCGTCCACACAGACGGACAGACGGACTCGGCTAGATCGACTAACGCACTCCGTCTTTCTAAAATCGATAAAAATCTACAACAACCTCAAATTTTGTCAGCTTATTTCGTAGATTATGAGACCTAGAGACATAAAATTTGGTTTGAATGAATATAAATATATACTATAGCACTTGAAGAATATATTGCAGTAAGATTCATCAAAATTGGTTAAGAAATACAGAAGTTTTTAAAGAAAACGTCTGTTAAAATTTTCAGCAAGTCTGCAGTAAGAGCTAGGGATTAAAGTTTGGGTTTTCAAGTTCGTGTATACCATACGCAAATCTAGTTTATTTCGAATTATCGATAACTTGCCCCATTTTCTTATAATCAGTGCTTATCGATATTTTGACCCGGTTTTATAAGTATATCTCAGAAACTATTAAGAGCTAATCCCACCAAATTAGGTTAAATATGTTCTCATAAAGGATACGAAGCTTTTGAAAACCCGAAATAATCATAATCTGTGAATCCTTTACGAGCACACATTAAATTTAATTTGGTGGTTCTAGCTCTATAGTCTCCGAGATATGCCAAGGAAACCAAGTCATTTTCATCGATTTTTATCGATAATAATGAAACGGAGTAAGATATCGAAAAAAATGATAAACTTGTACTGCGTATGGATTAGGAGAATCTATAGTCGTTTAGTTTAGGTTTCTAGCTTTTGTAGTTTCCGAGATCGCTGCATTCATACAGACGGACAGACGGTCGGACTAACAGACGGACATGGCTAAATCGACTCAGCTCGTCGTCCTGATCAAGAATATATATATTATGGGATAGGAGATGCTTCCTTCTGCCTGTTACATACATTTGCAAAAAACCATTATACCCTTCCGTCCGTCCGTATGTATGAACGCGTCGATGTCGGAAACTATAAAAGCTAGAGTCTTCAAGTTTTCGACTATAGACTCGTTCATGGCACGCGCAGATCAAGTTTATTTCAAATGATCGATAACCCACACCGTTTATATCGATGAAAATTTACAACAACCTCTAATTTTGTAAGCTTATTATTATGAGACCTACAAGATTCATCAAAACCGGTTTAGAAACACAAAAGTTATTAAAGAAAACATGTGGTAAAATTTGACAATCCAATTGGCAGAATAATTGCAATAAGATCTAGGGGTTAAAGTTTGGGCCTTTAAGTTCGAGTATACAATACGCAGATTAAAGTATCGATAACCCGCTCAGTTTTCTTATTATCGATATTAATCGATATTTTTTTGTTCAGAGCCAGCGCGACCAAATTTGATTTAATCTGTTCTCGTAAAAAAAAAACAAAAGAAACATTTGTAATTGCATTTACAGCCACAATTCTTAGGACTTACAATGCGCGTCAATATATAAATGTAATGTAGTTCAATAAAAATGCAGTAAAGCAAATGTCATCGAAATCGGTTAAGAAACACAGAAGTTAATAAAGAAAATGTATTTGTATATTGGCAAGCCACTTGGTGGCAACCGCCAAAAGCAGACGTTTTCTGCATGCGTGTGCGCACATACATACATACATATGCATATGCACATTCATAAGCCTGAGCTCTTTTCGAATTCTAATGCGATTGTTTGTGCATGTGTGTTATGTTCTTAACTCAGATTTGGACAAAGACAATTAGAATGATGCCGTTGCTCGGGGGTTGCGATTTCGAATCTCGCTGTGTCAACGGAGCTTTGTACTGTTTATTTACATTTTTATTTTATTTCATTTTTTATTTGTATTTTTTTAAACTTAACACACTTATTGGTTTAAGTGCAACTTAAAGATGAGACATCGGCGATTTTAAATATTCTTTAGCAAACATTGTTATTTGGCATGCACACTCTCAAAAAGCTTTCGCAGATCAACTGCAACCAACGTTTCACAACTACGGCATACTCAAATTTCTCTGCAAATATTTTTTTATTATATGTATTACTTAATTTTAATTATTTATTTGTAATTTATTTTACTAATTGCGGCTGTGGTGTCGTACGTATGAATGCAGAGGGACTTAAATAAATTCATGCAACGACAGCGCTGGGTTCAGGGTCTCTTCTAGTCGGGCACTCCCGACTAGAGCAATCTAATATGTTTTTTTTTTGTGTTTTGTATGAATTTGTTGTATAATTCTTATTAGATACCTTAACTGAAACTTCGTCAGACTCGATACTAAGTGGCTGATATCTAACGGAATATGTGTTAATTGTGCGCCAAGCCCAGGTTAAAGACCGCCCGGATGAAATTTGTTTTTAGTTTTTTATACTCGTTTAATTTTTTTTATGTGCTCGCATAATGCTTGGGTACATGTTTTAGTTTTCGAGTATTCCGCTGTCAGTTGCACCCGACTGCAATTTTCTGAATTGTTTTCTGCTAGTTTAAATGATACCTTTCCTTCGGTATATAACTCAATCTGATCGGACTATCGTAACAACTCTTCAAAAGTTCGCGTTTATATTGCTATTCGCTTTTGCATACTTCGTACTGCCGTCCGCAGTTATATTTAATTTTTCCCGTTATTGGCAAAGTTCTAAAAAAGGGCTACTCAATATTAATACTGCATCTTTCAAACTAGTTCAACTTGTATTTTGTTGCTTTACCGTAGTGCAAAAAAAAAAAAACAGTTTTTAAATGACAAAAAAAAATTTAATTTATTGGTTTGAATAAGTGATAAAGCTATTACTTACCGTCAGGTACAAATACATTCAAATGTAAACAGTTCTCCTCATATTTTCTTATATCAGGTTCGTTGCGAATTTCGCTTGAAATAACATCCAATAGTTTTTCTATCTGATCACTAAGTGATGAACGGGTTTGTTGCCAACAGCCAGATGCGAATGATGTTGCGTTGAAAATTCCTTTCCATGGTAGCACTTCTATATCAGGAGGCGAAAATCTTGTAGCATGGGCATATCGGATACCCAAGTATGCTTTAATATTTTGAGTTCGATACATTTTTAAATACGTTCCAGAAATAATTCCACTTCCAGGTATATGTATAAATGGTGCATCTACGCTACTTGCACACATGTGCAAGAAATTATAATTGACGTACAAAACAATGGAAAAAAACAAATTCTTCAACCACATCTTGAATTATAATTGATGTGTACATGCTTTGCTTTGAAATATAAAACTTAGTATTTTCAATGAGCTTTATGACAATTTTTGTTGCTAGGGGTTGGAAAAGCGTGCAATAAGCATTGTGGTTAAGCCTTAGTAACAATGGAAACAAGCTTTTAGATGGTATCATTTCCTAACCTTCGTAACCATGGAAGCAATTAGTTATTATACTCTGTTTACAAAATGAAAGAGAGAATATTGTTTTTCTACTATGTCGGCATAACATATGTATGATATATATATTTGTGTATATGGGATTGGCCAACTACAAAAATACGCACATCTCACAGGCTTAATGTACAGATTCTACTCAATATATATTATATAAAAACTAAATAATTTTAATAAGATGGTTTAAATATGTTTTCGGATAGCAATTGTTGTGCGTAATAAGTGACCAGCAGCATAAAATTATTATTCGAAAAATGTTATTAGAAAAGAATCTGAAACAGTCAACATAAACAATTAAGATGGCTCTTGTCGGGAGTGGCCGACTAGGAGATACCCTGAACCCAGCGGCGAGATGTCGTTACACAGAGAGAAAAAAGTCGGACTAAAATTAAGTTAGAATGAACTCGAATTAAGAATTCGCGATTCTTGAAATCCATACTTGATATAAGTCCGAAATACTGGAAATGAGTTTTTGTTTTTTTTTTTATGTTTTGAGTTTTAAAAATACTACTGTGTGAGAAATTTTATATTTTAATAATTTTTTGGTACGATGGTAGCTTAAAACACCATTTCATAGCAAACAAGCTTGTAAAATGTTATATCAAGATATTGAATATCTTAGATCAAGATATTCAATTTCTTAGATCAAGATATTAAAATCTTAGATCAAGATATTAAAATTTTAGATCAAGATATCAAAATCTTAAATCAAGATATTAAAATCTTTGATCAAGGTATAAAAATCTTAGAATCTCAAATCAAGATGTTTAGCTTCAAGCGTTGCATCCACTATGTACATATGTGCATATATATATGTATAAGTATATATATACATATGTAATATAAATGGTATGGTAAAGTATACATATATGTACATACATACATACTCATACGCAAATATTCTTCAAAGGGTACGCACATATATTACATGTACATACATAAATGCATACACACGTGAGTCGAAAACTGCCGATCATTTGTGAGTGTGTCTGTGCAAACCAGTTAGCTGCTAGCATTTGCAGAGACACACACTCACATATTTTTGTGCAAGCAATATAAAGCATGAAAAATTGAGCCTGGCGCCAGCAACGGTAAATCTCCGTCGCAGTGCCAGAGTCCACCAAAAATGCCAAGAAGAGGGAAAGAGAGAAAAGGATGTCCGTGTTTGCGTCTTCTTCATGATCTGTTCCACGAAACGTTAAATTTAATCACATCGTTGAAGTTTAAAATTGAAAGCGGCGAGATGACCGAGAGCGGTCAATTAAGTATACCAAACCAAAACAGTGAAATTCTAAATTTATTAGAAAGTTTTGGGATGGTAGAAGTTCTGCATTACTTGCAAGTGCAAAGAAATTTAATTAAATATTAAATAAGTGTCTATAAACTTAAATAAAAAATAGAAATAATAAGAAATATAAAAGACTTTAAATCTACAGAAATGTTGATGTGCAATAATAAATATAATATACATACATATTAAATAAAATATTTTGTACTTGGTAGTTCGTCGGACAAACTACAAGTTATATGCATATGTGTAAAAACATAGAATATATATATATATACATATACATTATATATATACATATACATTTGCAGTTAGCTCGACGAACTACCAAGTAATAAATATTTTGTTCAATGTATAACTTTTTTCAATCAAGCCGCTAAAGTGTCGTACAAAATCTTGCAATATTAGGAAATTTAGAACTTGTATCCATCGAAGGAACACATGCTTTTTTCCAAATGGGAGGAATTCGAAAAGAAAATAATAAAGCATTATGAAAACACGCTCACGAATAACTATTGCAAACAGGCTTTATTGAAAGTAATTTTGGCGACAAAAAATGGTAAAAATTTAAAAATTCATTTGACTATTAACGCTAATTATATATAGATTCGCAAGATTATTTAATAGATATTCTTCCAAACGCTGTCCTGCCACCAACTGCAAGCTTTAAAGACGACTGTGGAAAAAAATATTAGAATGAATGACTGTCCAGCCTTTTATAATTGTGGATGGAATTTCAGAATCTGACTTACGAGGCTTCTATATATCTTGATGGTAATTTTCTAATATTCAATTCCTTTATTAAAAGCCTTGACATCTGTTTTAAAATTTTTAAAGTTTTCTCTCTTAACTATCCTATAGCTTACCAAAAACCTTGGCTGCTGATACACAAATATTTTTTTTAAATTAATACTGCTTTTGTTTTAAAGTCATCTTTTTAACATCACTTTTGCAGGTTTTACACAGCTAAAATCAAATTTTTAAATGTTTAAAATTTGTAAGTCTTCCATTGTACTTGTTTCCTTTTAATAATACTACACTATATGTTTGAATTAGGTACATTTGATTGATTGTCATACACAAATAAATATATAAATAAACAAAATTGGTGTGTCTGGAGTTTCAGGAATTGGGGTAGTTGAATCAAGAATCGAAATTGTTCTTCTAAGTATAATTTATACTTACATTTTAAGTATACAAGCACTTAACACAAGAGCAACCTTACTTGATTCAAGAGTCGTTTTACTTGTTTTAAGAACATTTGGTTCTAACATTTTAAGCACGTAATAACTTAAATATAGTAAAAGAAAACTTGGAACGAGATTAAAAAGTACTTATTTCAAGAACGTATCATACTTAATTCAAGTTTATATGGTACATAAATCAAGAACAAAAATCTTATGTCAAGTATTTTTGAGCTCACTTTGTAAGTTTGAAAATACTAAAATACTTAAACTGTCGGACTTAAGAAATCGTACTTGATATAGGTTCGAGCTTCTTGACTTTAATATTTTCAATCTTAGTGAGATATAAAGTCGTAAATGTGGGGTTTTGAGCACGAAATAATTGATTTTTTCGCTACATTTAATAAAACCCCCGCATTCATACACACTACACCACAACTGCACCTAGTAAAATATAATACAAATTAATAATCGCACTGCGCGCTCGCTTTCAATATTTGGAGGCAAATTTTAGTATACCGTAGTTGTGATATTTCTCTCGAAATTTTCACAAAATAGGAAACTATATCTTTCAAATGTTGGTTACAGTTGATCTGGGAAAGCTTTTTGAGAGTGCCATTTTGTTGCTCCAGAATATTTCAAATCGTCGATACCTGCGTCCTATTCCCCGCAAGGCAACACTTTTACCAACGAGCTAAAGCAACATTCTAATTATATCCGACAAAAGCTAATAAAATAGCACACATGCACAAACTATCGCTTTAGAATTCGAAAAAGAGCTCACGCATATAAATGTTTATATACACATGTATGTAATTATGACTGCATACGCATGCAAAAAACGTCCGCCCTTGGCGCCTACCTGTCCTATATGCCTATATGTCTCATAATCTACGACATAAGATACAAAATTTTGAGGTTGTTGTATATTTTTATCGAATTTAGAAAAACGGTGTGGGTTATCAAGATGACTCTAGTCGGGTGTGCCCGACTAGGAGATACCATGAACCCAGCAAATCTTTTTGCATTCATACATAGATTGACAAAGTCAGACACACACTTACACACAAACGTACGCAGCAAGCTGCGCACTTTACAAAACGACTGCGCTTGGCCCCACTATTGAAAATAAATTCTTGAATAACTTCTAAGCTAAAAGTATGATCGTTACATTTTCAGTGCTTAATAAGTGCATCAAATCTATGTACAAACCAAAGCGCAGGTCTGTAGCATGTGATTTTCGTGTGGTAAACTTGTACTACGTATGGATTAGGAGAATCTTTAGTCGATACGTTTTGGTTTCTAGCTTTTGTAGTTTCCGAGATCACTGCGTTCATACAGACGGACATGGCTCAATCGACTCAGCTCGTCGACCTGATCAAGAATATATTCACTTAATAGAGTCGGAGATGCTTCTTTTTGCCTGTTACATACATTTGCACAAAACCATTAAACCCTTTCTACCAATTTTCAATAGGTTCAGATTATAAAAAGCAACTAGCAACGAGAAGAAGTTTCGAGCTTAGCCAATCCCGCCAAGGCAATGCCTTTAAGGGGTCTTTGTTTGCCGAGATGGAACGGTGCAAGTCTAGGTAGGAATTGAAGCACCTGTGTCGAGCTCGGCCGAAAAGATTGCATGCAATCCCTACAAGGAGAGCACAATACTGGAACGCTCTCCGGAGCAGAGCGCTAGCCCGTCAAATAGGAAGGAGATGGACATGAATTATGACATGAAATGGAGTAGCATTCTATATCCGCCAACTGGAGACTGCCAGTTCCAGAGAATGCTCAAAGAAGATTTTTTTGGAAGCACGAAACAGAACTTCTCTTGTCATAGCGATGACTTTAATGCCTGGGCCGTGGAATATGGCAGCAGGGAAGCCAATGCCAAAGGACCTGCCTTCTCGAAGAGTTCGCATCCATTGACGTAGGCAATAATAACTCCACTCGTGTACTCTTCGACGCCAGCATATGTGAAAGGAAACCACAGCTTGCAATTATCGCACCGAACCCAGATATCTGAATCCGAGTCTGATCCGTCATACCGTTTTTACATATTTCACACGCCATACGTGAGTTTCTTCAGTTCCTTCAAAATGGTGTCTAAATATCTGTGTTTAGTCTTGCTCTCCTACTTTGGTACTGTTGCTCTTATTGTGCAACTACAAGAATTGATGGACACTCTCCAAGTTGTAGACTGATTATATTCCTTTTCATCTCCAGAATCGATCATATGCACACAATGTCACCTTCAGAACAATTTTAACACTGTCGCTCTTTTTGCACAAGTCCAGGAATAATGGTGCTTACCGGCAACGAAGCGGTTACTTTCCAAGTGTGTGTCTATGACGCATCTCTTCCTCTTCTTCCCGAAATTTGCGAATACAGAATTTTTTTTAAGAATGGTGCTCGTGAAGACTGTCCGATTTCATACAGCACAAATAACTGCACCCGTGAAGATTAATCCAGGACGTTTATTACTCAAATATGATTCAAAGATAAACTAAAATCTAATTTAAGCGGAGCTAAGGCGGAGCTTACTGAAAACTTTGTGTTTCTCCTTGCCTTCTTTCTTTGTGAATGGCTTGAATGGTTTGGGAATGGTTATCATCGAACCTGTCCATTATATTGTAAACGATTATATTGTGACTGAAACGGAAACGGTGTGGGACAGGGCAAACAAACCCGCTGGCGCTTACGCTTACAAACTACGTTGCACGGGTATTTCTCGCGATTCTTTTTAACTCGGGTGTCTCCGCTTGCACTCACTACTGATTAATGGGGTTAGGTTAGTGGACAATGTGCTGAAGGTAACTATATGAATACTAATAAAACTGGCACGAATCGAATTACAGTAAGTTTACTCTATGACTTAGATCTATCAGGCCCTGCTGCACTGTCTGCCTTATTGCCATCCTCCTCTCTTATTTATACTCATTAAAAATCTAGATCTTGTCGCGCAAATATTCTGCGTAACTCCAGCACGTGTTTTGAATTTTTCTTTGTTCTGCTCCGAGCACGCGTCTTTCCATATTAAGCTCTCCATCGCAAATCCCCCTCGCATACGCTCCAGCAACCCATCAGCGGTGAAAACCGTCCAACAAGGCTCCGTGATTCAACTGCCTCCGAGGGTGACGTGTTTGGTGGTACCAAGGAAGCGGGCAACCATACGGCAACTCGGTCTCACTCTGGGTAACCAATTGTGGTAGAGAGTCGCTGGCTGTATCTGACCCCAGGATTTGCACAAGCGTCACTTTTGGGTTGATCGGCAGTTTCCCTCGGGCGTAATCCCCGCACTGTGCGACGACAACGGTGAATCGGGCACCAGTCGCAAGCTGACTTTTGGGAAGGTACTCGCCGGATCAACTTCGCAGTGAGCTGTGGCGAATACCCGGCGAAACAATGGTCCATCGCCCTCCTTGTCGGACGCCACTTCGACGCTTGCTGAGTAGCTGCTGCTTTCGGCGTTCACATCAGTCATCGCCTCGTCTCTAGTCTTTGAACGCTTTGGTCCGACGTAAGTTCCATCTGATTACGTGGGGCGTCGCCGGAGTAGGTCACCCACAGACCCTCCGTTGGCGGTTTTGAGGGACCGAGGGTGGCCGGCTTCCGGCGGCCCTTCCACATCCATCCTCGGACTTTCAGGCGCGCACAAGGCTAATACCGGTGGCGGTGATGGGGGAAACTCCACATATTGCTCCGGATTACAAGCATTGGGCACCGTTATCCACATAATCGTGGTCTTCACCTGTTAAACTGCAACATACCTGTCGCCGACGGTCACGCATAGGTCGTAGTTCACAAAACTTCGGTGCTCGTGCGCTGGGGTGGATATGCGCCTTGCCCTTGCCCATAAAAGGCGCTGTTTTGCCGGAGGCCCCTTGCTGACTATCTCCGAACTTCGGGAAGGGTTCGGTGTTCTTGTCGAGACCCCGAGCCGTCGCTATCGCGTTCCTCATTAGCGCTTCCGCCGGGCCAGCTTACTTTTTTCACGTCCATTTCCTCCAGATGACCAGCGATATCTAGGGCACAAGCTCATCCCACGAACTTTGGTGGCCCTCAATAAATTGTGCTTTTCCTTTTCAGTTAGTCCACTCAGTCGGCCGTCAGCTAACTGGTGTGCAAGGGGACTAACGTGTAATTATTACTTGAATAATACGCGCCGTATCTGCATACACTGTTAGAAGTGCGACTATACTTTCGTCGTGATGGCGGCTGGAAGCAGATCCTTGGTATGGTCATGTCTCTGCCAAGGGTGCTGACTAATGGTAGTCGGACAAAGAAAAGACAACTCTTCAGAAAATTACCCCAATCCAAGGTGGAACAGCATATGCCGAAAGATTCTTGAGCGATGTGGTGCTCGGCCGTTAGTATGCGGACTCTGGATACCTGTCGCCCTCCAGTTTTATTTTTCGACCTCCCGCGGTAAATGGGCTATGACGCGGGCGAACTCCCCTTCTCGTTCACTCGTGGGATTCAAAATGAACCAAAATATTACTAACAAGTAAGATGGCTCTAGTCGGGAGTGCCCGACTAGGAGATACCTTGAACCCAGCGGCGAGCTGTCGTTATATGCATTTAATTAAGCCCCATTCATACACACGACAAAACAGCCGCACTTAGTAATATAAAATAAAAATAAATAATAAAGATTTAAATTAAGTGACACAAGTGAGATTCGAACCCGCGTATGGTAGCTCGCCAGGCAACATCTCTATAACCGAGGTACAGCACCATTATAATTTTCCTCGTTAAAAGCTAGCAAAATAGCACACATGCACAAACAATCGCATTGTAATTCGAAAAACAGCTCACGCATTTAAATGCGCATATCCATATGTACTTGTATGTATGTATGCGTGCACACGCATGCAGAAAACGTCTGGGCTTGGCGCTTTCCACCACTTGGTTTGCCAATAGACAAATACACTTTCCTTAATAACTACTGTGTTTCTTAACCGATTTGGATGAAACTTGTTTTAAAACATTCTTATTGTACTACAGTACATTTATATAGCTGCTTTAATTTGGTTGCTCTGGCTCTTATAGTTTCTGAGACATAGTCAAGACGCTGCGCTTGGCCCCATTTGGAAAGTTTATTCTTAAATAACTTCTAAACTAAGAAAAGGATCGTTATGGACGTAAAAAGAGCATTAAAATCGATGTACAAAACAAAGCACAAGCCTGTAGTACTTGATTTGCTTTGGTTTGATTTTTTTGTTGGTTTTTTTTATATGTGGGGCTAATGGGGGGAGGTATCCAAAATCCGAAATATATATATAATAATCTGCGTATTCTTTATAGGCACATATTAAACGTAATTTGATGGCTCAAGCTCTTATAGTTTCTGAGTTATGCTCAAAAAAGCGGATAAAAACCGATAAACACGATAAACACTAAAGTTATCGATCAATTGAACTTGATCTGCGTATGGTATATACAAATCTAAAAAGTCAAAGCTCAGCTCTCTAGCCCTTGTAGTCTCTGAAATCGACGCGTTCATACAGACGGACGGACAGACAGACTCCCAAGCGGTGCTCTTGGTCATCAAGGAAAGGCCACAAACTTCCATGGATAAAGAGTTGGAGTGTGCCACTTTCTCGTCGAGAAAAAGTTTGTCCCGGAAGGGTGCGATAGAGGCATTGGTCTCTGAATCGGACTCTGACGTTACACTCACCGATCTCGACGACGCATCTAGTGAGATCTCACAGAGATCCGGTCTGACGGATGCAGGCACTCAGGTAGCACGTCTACATCTAGACCCTGAGATCGCCTTTATTAAAATGACAAACCGCGAAAAGAAGCTGTTCAAGGCAGCTATGAGCCAAAGGGCTCCCTAGATCAGCTGCTTTGAAGCTTCAAAGGTACCCCCGCCTACGTCAAGGTCAAACGGGGTCGCTCAGACGAAAAGTCTCCGGAGCTTGGTTTGTTAAAGAAACCGAAAAATACACATTCAGAGTCGACAGCGCCATCTTACAGTCGGATGGCGAGCGGTGTCAAAATCAGTTTCATCGCGACTGATAGATCGTCACCTCTGACAGTGGAGCAAATGGCAACGCTAAAGGCGGCGATCTTATCGTCCACCACATGGGTGACGCCAGGTGTGAAGCCAAAGCTCGAGGGTGTTGTTCCGAGAACGGATTGGCTCAGGCTCGTCTGCTACGACAACAACGCAGCCGAGTGGGTGAGGGCGAACTTCAGCCATATCAAGACCTGCAGTTCGCTTGAAGTTGAGCTATTGGTGGAAAGCCAGTTCCCCCGGGCGCACCTCATCCGAGTTTACTTCGCCCACATCCTGGAGCAACCCGACTACCGATAGAACGACTTCAGCATCAGCCAATGGAAGGTAGTGCAGCGGACCACGAGTGGCGCCATGCTGCAACTAGCCATCATGGTGGATGACGCATCGCTGCAGTCGCTGATTAAGTGTGGCGGAAAAGTCTGGTACCGTTTTGGCAGGACCAGTCTTATCCTTAAGAACACGACACTTAAGAAAAAGAGCAGCGACGGTCCCTCTACGAGAGACGCTCCAGCAACAGTCTCAGTGCCGGCTGCTGCTGCCTCAACAACAAACCCAGAACCTGGGTCGGGTCCCTCCACTAGCTTGCAAGGCGCGAAGTACAATGAGGTACAAAGCGTCTAAGCTACCGAAGGATGTTCGTGGGAACGACTTCCGACAAGACAAAAGTGGTTGCCTTGTCCAACACTCCGCGAAGGAGAAATGAGCACAATCACGATGCTTCGAGCGAACCTGTACCACGATAGAGGAGCGTCGGCCACCTTGTGCAGGATTTTCGCAGAGGAAAACATTAACCTGACTCGCCACCAAGAACCATGGTTGATTGGTGGCCATGTACGAGGATTAAGTTGCGGCTCATGTAAGTTGTTACATGACCGGTTGGGTGGAGCACCTCGAGCAGCTATTCTTCCGCATAAAATCGTAAGGCACTTTCCTCCGAAAATCTTTATCTCCAGGGACCTAGTTTCGTCAACCATTGAGGTGGCTACGGCAGACTGAGCATAGGAAATCGTAGTGGCGGCGGCATATTTCTCTAGCGACACCGACGACGCACCGCCGATGGAGGTTCAGCGGCTCGTCGACCTCTGTAAAAAACGAACAAACAGCTAGTCATTAGCTGTGGCGCCAACGCCCATCACACTATCTGGGATATATTTTGAATATATTTTGTATAGTCAATTAGAGATATCAAATAGAGGGTGCAAACCCACTTTTATAAATGCTATCAGGGAAGAGGTAATAGACCTCACTCTGGTTAGCAATTCTTTGTCCAATTTCATTAAAAATTGGCGAGTTATCGATGAGGCCACTCCTTCAGATCACCAGCACATCAGATTTGATCTCCCAGGTCAAGCAGAACTCCTTTCCAATTCTTTTAACCCAAAGAACCCAAATTGGGACTTGTACAAAGCCTTAGTGGCTTCGAAAGTTAATCAACTTGCTACCAGCTTTAAATCCACGAGGCAGATAGAATTTGCGTCAAGACAACTTCAAGATGTGCTTTTAACCTCCTACCATGGTATTGCGGCCCTAAGACCCCATCAGGCCAAACGTGAGGTTCCCTGGTGGAGCGAAGCCCTGGAAAATCAAAGTTTAGACGGCTCTTTAACAGTGCCTAGTCAAATAGACTCGTGGGACACATTCAGATGCGCGCTCACTGAGTATAATAAGAACATTAGACGCGCCAAAAGCGATACTTGACGCACCTACTGCGAAAGTTTGGAGTCGCCTGCAGAAGCAGCGAGATTGCAAAAGGTATTGGCCAGAGGGTCATCTAATGATGTGGGGCTCCTAAAAAAAACAGATGATTCTTACACACTGGATCGGCGAGAGATGCTACTTCTACTACTTCTTCAGGTGCATCTCCCTGGTTCTGTTATAAGCCCGGAAAATCCCTGTAATGATGGGGATACTGAACTACCATCTAGACGTGATTACATTCTGTCGGGTGGTATCTTCGACGCTGACAAGGTCAGGTGGGCCATTCAATCATTTACTCCCTTCAAAGCCCCAGATTTTCCCAGCCCTGCTGCAACAAAGCCTTGAAGATATACTCAGTCCACTAATTGGTCTACTTAGGGCGAGCTTCACTTGTGGGTACATTCCGCTATCTTGGAGGGAGGTAAATGTGGTTTTTATTCCCAAGCAAGGGAACTGTCCCTTGGATCAACCTGAGTCGTATAGACCAATTAGCCTTACATTCTTTCTGCTTAAGAACGCAAAACGCCTGTTTGACTTGCATATACGGTGCAGATTGCAATATACCAATCCCCTGCACCATACACAATTCGTCTACATCAAAGGCAGATCGACAGAGGTCGCTCTTCAGCAGATAGTCAGTGAGATTGAAAAGGCATTCGAGGCGAAGAAAATTGCTTTGTGCTCCTTTATAGACGTCAAAGGGGCCTTCGACAACACTGGCTATCACTCAATAACCAAGGCGTTAGCATCTCGGGGGTTGACTCCTTCTCTTTTACCTTGATAGAGAGAATCCTTATGCACAGAGACATTAGATCTTCACTGCACGCAACTACTGTCCGCATCTGAGCGGTTAAAGGGTGTACACAGCGCGGGGTCCTGTCTCCCCTGTTTTGGTCCCTGGTGAAACTATCGGAGCTAGGCATCGATACCATAGGGTATGCAGATGACCTGGCAATAATAGCCTCCGGAAAGTTCGGCTTAAGCATCACCGAATTGATGCAAATGGCACTCAACACGGCTCTAAGATGTTGCACAGATGTGGCTCCCAATATCAACCCACAGTAGGCGATTCCCTTCACTAAACGGTACAACATTGATGTCGGACAGCTCTATATCGGTGGGAGACCCGTCGAGCTCTCCAGTGAGGTCGAATATCTCGGTGTTAATCTGGAAAGGACACTTAACTGGAACTTCGTATGTGGGCATGCCGTCGACTCTTCGGTAAAATGTTGGGTTTCGACTTCAAAGCCATCATATGGCTGTACAGTATGATGATTACCGCAACCCCTCTTCTTGTACCTGAACCCTTTTGTGGGTAAAGCGGGACACCACACAGTCAAGTATTACCTCCATAAAATGCGCCCATCCCCTGAAACAGAGTGTAGACTCTGCAGAGAGGGTGACGAGGAAACATAGCACATTTTTATGTGAGTGCCCAGCCATTAGAAGAGAAGGAGGAAGTATCTATGCAGAGAATATTACTCCAGCACAGATCAGAAATTCCTCGACAAGGGATCTGCTATTTTTCATAAGGCAAGCAGAGCGTCTCTTGCCCCCCTTGGCACAAAAGACCGAAATTTGGTCTCTGTGCCACTAAAATCTCTGTTGTGAGACTCCAATTACAATCAATAAAATAATAAATAGTCCACTCAGTCGGATTGTCTTGGGGGCTCGCGACCATATGGGCGATCCACTTGCCAGGACCATACTCCTCCGCTGCTTGTTGGAACGTCTCTAACGGCTGCCTCGACAGCGCATAGGAGACCACATTGAGCTTTCCCGTCGAATTAAAACTGCAAATCGACATGATGAGACCATTGCAAAATACGCTTTACCGTGGCAGATTAGTTAGGCTTTCAGTAACTTGTGGCTTGCATAAGCCGAGTTATCGCTTCACCCTTCTCACCCTTGATCGACTGTGTCAACACCGCTCCGAGTTCATAACCACTTGCGCCCGTCTGTGGCTGTGGCGGGACAAGCAAATACCGGGGCCGTCATCAGTATCCTCTTCAATTGACTTAGCGCCGGGTGTTCTTCCTTCCCGCACGACCATGCCTTTCCTGGCGCTATCATCGGCTGTACTATAGACGCGAAAGCTGGCACGAAATGCCTGTACTATGACGGCATTCCTAAACACTGCCGTAATTCCTGCTCTATGACTGTACCCAGATTTCTCTGGAAGGTCGCACTGGCAGATTGAGTCCAAAAGGCGTCACACTTCACTGGAATAAAACTCTTCCGGGTACCGTGAACGTGGTGAACGGCTTACTCTTCCGAAGCTAGGGCGCTCGACCGCCTTTATGATTTTTTTATTATCACCTGATCTAATATTGAGGGCATAATCAACATAGGCGGGCTGATACTACTGATACGCTGATACTACGGCCGGACAACTCAATTTCCGCTCTTAGCATCAGTGCCACCTCTAACCGAGTCCGTCTGCCAGACGTATTTGCGTCTGCACTTCTCGAATCTCGCCTTCGCTAGCCACCATGATGGCACAAGCTTCGCTAATGAAGCTGCTAATTGCACCCTTCTCGATGGTTGCTGATACTGCATGCTCCCCGATCTTAACGGCAGCAACCATCCGACCTCTCTCCACGCTCAAAGAGTTTACTGACTGCGTTTTTTGACGCCTACCTGATCCCGCTCTGGGTAGTGTCGCGGATTAGGGCAACCCCTCGCGAAATTACCTTCTGTTCGCAGTTGTAGCTAACTGAGCGCTGATTACTCTGGGGACCGCCCTCTTGCCCTATCATGATGTTCGTCGCTTCCTCCCGGATCCGCGGCGACGCGTTGTGGATTTGCGACAACCGTGCTTGAATTCCAGTTAGATTGGTATGACTCTGTGTATGTTGGCTGAACGCTTCACGAAGGAAGGAAGGGATGAGAAATCGTGAATACGAGCTCTGCGCGCTCGCAGACAAATTTGAGTATGGCGTAATTTGAAATTTCTCTCAAAATTTTCACAAAATAGGAAACTATATCTTTCAAATGTTGATTGCAATTAATCTGCTAAAGCTTTTTGAGAGTGTGCATGCCAAATACCATTTTTTCCCATTTGGTTGCTTCAGAATATTTCAATTTAACCGAGAACGCTGCGTTCATACATACGGACATACAGACAAATCGACTAAATCGACTCAGCTCATCGTGCTGATCAATAATATCTATACTTTATTTGCACAAAACCATTATCCATTGTCAATGGGTTTTTATCCATTGTCAATGGGTTCAGGGTATAATAACTTCTGTGTTTCTTAACCGATTTGGACGAAATTTGTTTTAATGTATTCTTATTGTACTATAGTACTTTTATATTATTATTACAAATGTGGGAAGATGAGGGGAGGTATCCAAAATTCCCATCATCTGCGTATCCTTTACGACAACAGAAAAACCGATAAAAATCGATAATAAGAAAACGGAGCGGGTTATCGATAGTTTAAAATAGTCTTGATCTGCGTATGGTATACTGAAAGTTAAAAACCTAAACTTTAATCCCTAGATCTTATTGCAGCACTTGCTGCCCATTAGATTGTCAAATTTGTCAAATTTTACCACTTGTTTTTTAATAATAACTTCTTTAACTTTAATAACTTCTTTAGTTATTAACCGATTTTGATGAATCTTAATGCAATAGTCAAAGCAAATTTTCTGTCTCTAGGTTTCATAATCTACGAAATAAGCGTAACAAATTTGAGGTTGTTGTAGATTTGTATCGATTTTAGGAAATTGGTGTGGGTTATCGTCTCTAGCTCTTATAGTTTCCGAGATCGACGTGTTCATACATACGGACGGACGGACGGACATACAGACGGACATGCCTAGTTCAACTATGCTTTTGATCCTGATCAAGAATATATATACTTTATTCTGCCTGTTACATACATTTGCACAATTACCCATTTTCAGTGAGTTCTGCGTATAACTAGGGACATCCAGTGAACGAAGGGTACTGGGTCGAGTGCCGGGCTTCCGAATTGTTACTTCCAAATCGGACTGCTCCCTGCAGCTCGGACGGCTTGCCGTATTGGACTTCCAAACGGGTCCATATTTGCATTGGATGCGACCCCTTGGCTACGAAGTTCCTCCTAGTTCAACCCAAACTCGACAACGATCGCCTCCAACTCGTCCCTACGCCGCAGGTGGATCCAACGAAATTGAAATTGTTACCTTTAGCTGACTGGTTATCAGACTCTCGATCCACTTGTTATTATATTCCAAGTTTTTTTATTATTATTGGACGAAGATGTATTAACGGCAGTACATTCAAGTGGCCCAACGATACCAAGCAAGGGCTTGTTAGCGCGCGGACCCATGCAAAATACCACCCACCTCCCTCTCAACCGAACAATTAGAAAGATGACATTACAATAGAGTTTTTAGACTAGGTATGGAAGTAGCATTACTTATTATATAGAAAAGATTATTATAGTTGGAACATAAGATTCGAAATGGGTTATGGCTAGCAGTTAGCAGGTTTGAAGAGAAAGCGGTAAAAAGTATCTAGTAATTCTGCTCGAAACTGCAAAACTAATCTGGCTAATCAATTCGGAAGAATCAATTTGCCCGTTAATTAATTTGTGTAAGAAGATTACACCAAGAATGGTTCTACGATCAAAAAGAGAGCGAAGATTTATTAGTAAAAGTCTACCAAGATAAGAAGGCATGCGAGAATTAGGATTCAAGTGATATCCCCGGAGGGCAAAGATCAGAAATTGTTTTTGTACGGATTAAATTATATCCTGATGAACCTGGTATTGGGGACACCAATTACAAGATCCATACTAAAGAATTGGACGGACAAGTGAAGTATAAAGGGTTTTAGTAACGTAGGGATCGTCAAATTCTTTCGACCAGCGTTTAATGAAATCCAGAACACCAAAGGCTCGATTAGCAGCAGAAGAAATATGCTTGTCAAACTTAAGTTTGGGATCTAAAATGATACCCCAACCATTAACCGATTCAATACGATCAAGTTGCTTGCTATTAATAAAATAATTGTTCAAGAAGGGCGTTCGCCTATAAAAAGACTTTAATTTACATTTACTGCAATTAAGATTTAATAAATTTACTTGACACCAGGTTTGAAAACTGTCAAGATCAGATTGCAACATTTGGCCAGATAGAAAATTAGAAGTTTTACGTTACCGGCAAACATCAGCACCCGAGAGTGACTTATCACAGAGGGGAGGTCATTAATAAACAATGTGAATAACAACGGTGGTAAAATAAACTTTTTGAGTTCTAAAAGTTAAATAATTGGAGATCCAAAGAATTAGGTTCTTTGGAAATCCCAAAACATGAAGTTTATGCAGTAAAAGTTTATGAAGTCAGTGTAAATAACATCTGTTTGCATTTCATTTTAAAATCCCTTGATTACAAAAGAAGTGAATTCCAATAGGTTAGTGGTAGTAGATCTAATTTTCACAAATCCATACTGACAGGGTGAAATTATAGATCTACAAAAATGTTGCTGTTGAGAAGTAATCAATTTCTCAAAAATCTTAGGAATAGCAGACAACTTAGAAATACCTCCATAGTTCTGAACGTTGGACTTGTTTCCTTTTTTAAGGAGAGGAATAATGAATGATTCTTTCCAGATGTTAGGAAAAGAACATAACTCAACGGACAGTTCAAATAATTTATACAACGGCTTCATTAGACCTTCAGCGCAATACCTCAGCACACAGCCTTGTACTCCATCAGGTCCCGGTGAAAATACAGGCTTCATGACCCTTAGATCACTTAGTAGTGAACTTTCCGTGATCAAAGGTCCAAAAACGCAATTTGAGTCATTTACGTGATGAGGATAAGGCAGACCCAATTGGTAATCTTGAGAACTGTAAGTCGTTTGAAAAAGTTTAGCAAATAGATCGGCGATGGCCTGATCTGAGTCTGCTTTCGTTTTTTGAAAAATACGGTTGATGGTAGTGTTGATGATTTACATTTCGCATTATCGAAATTATAAAACCGCATTGGATCCCGCTGGAACTGTAACCTACAACTCTTCAGGTAATCCTTATAACATTGGTTATTTAGGACAGAGAAATTGGGTCGAGCAATCAGATAGCGAGAGTAATCCAAGAAAGAGCCAGTTTTCTTGAACTTTCTATACATCCTTGACTTTATATTTTTTAAGTTTATTAATTCTTGTGTATTGTGAATTAAAAAAACCGGGACACATAAATCAAATAAATTATTTAAAGTGGATTTAAAATTCGTGATTGCACTATCCATGTCTCTACACATGTAAAGCCGAGACCAGTCAGTCTGGTATAAGAACTGAGTTAGTTTAGCAAAGTCGGTTTTCTGAAATTGACGAGCTCGCTCTGGAGGTTTACTGCGTGTGCGTAGCATCCGGGCAGGTAAATCAATCAACACCTCTAAAGTGGGGTGATAAGGATCTTCAGGACATGATATGGGCCCAGTACGGAAAACAGATAAGAAGGAATGATCCAAAACAAAAATAAGATCAAGCATTTTATTTAGAGAATTTGAGATACCATTGATTTGACACAATGACATCCCAAATAAATTGTCAAGAAAATAATTTTGGGTCGTGGAAGTCAACACACTAGAGTCGGGACTAGAATCCAACGGCAGGGTAAACCAGTCGCGCATGGCATGTGTATTTCAATATTAAATTTTCTTATATTCAAAAGGCAACTAAAACGAATAAGTGTATAACTATCTACGAATAGAATTATTAAACAAAGCTCAAAAATACAAAATATTATAATAACGGCCTCAGGTAGATATGCACGTATATGGGTATATAAATGTAGGCCGATACGTGCATACAAACGCAGACTCACTAAATTAATTTACATAATTTGTGCAATAAAACGCACTAATATGCATGTGCGTGTAGTACACTTGGATTATTGTTTTGGTTTAATTCTTTTTAGGCGGCTATGCCGTACTTACAAAACAGCTGATCAACGTTGTCGACAGGCCTGATGACTGATGTGCTGTGTAAACGTTAGAATTTAAATTAAATCATACATATATAATTCAAGGCGCTACACATACATACCGCATCGAAATTTAATATAAGAATAAAAATTAATTAGAAAAAGATTTATAAAAAAAAATGTTATATGTTATAAGATTGTGCAGGACGCACTGCTTGCTAAGGTATGCGTTGTCGCTATACTTAAATATTGTGGTTGTTGTCGCTAAATGGTTGTTGCTGTTGCTGGGCACTCAAAATTGTCGTTGCTGTTGCTGGACACTCAAAATTGTTGTTGGCCAATTGCTAGACGCTCTGCCCGTGGTTATTGTTGATGGCCATTAGGTGGGTAGTTGTTGCGCAACTGCGCACAACTTGCCGTTTTACAAGGCGGAATGCCACGATCACCAGACTACGCGCAGTATTGGCGCAGGTCCATTTACATCCTCCAATGCACAAATCAGGCAGGCCAGAAGCTCTCCAAGAATTAAAGTTTCAAGTACAACTAGATCGCTCGGACACAAGAAAGAAATTTGATTTAAGGTATGATAATTACCCGTGTACCGTAAATATATACATACGTGTACGGGGGTGAACAAATATCTCCTCAATTTGGGGCGAAACTTCGGCTGACGTCACAGATGGTTAAATATATATAAAAATGATTGATGGAAAATTGTGCAATAGAGCTGACCGACATCGATGTTGTTACATACATTTGCACAAAACCATTATACCCTTTTTACCCATTTTCAATGGGCTCAGCTTGCTTGAATTTACCTCGCTGGTAAGTGATGCTTTTCTGGCAAAAAAGCAAACTGATGTCATATACACCGATTTATGTATGCAGTTGATGTACAACATACTAGTTTACAGGTTGATTTGAACTCAATTCAACTTTGGTGTTCGGCCAATCAGTTGTACCTAAATTGTTCAAAGTGCATGCTTATGACTATTAGCCGTTCTAAGTCACATTCAGTTAAATATGCAATTGACAATTTTCAATTGCAACGTATTCAAACAGTAAAAGACCTTGAGTTCTCTCGTGCATCTGATGTCCGCAGTACAAAATCCACCAGAATCGTGTTGAGTCCGTCCAGAAGCAATTTCTGCTCTTTGCCTTACGTGGTTCAAACTGGGATCCCAATCTTCGTCTTCCAACGTACTGCACGTTACGTACGTTACTTCTTAATCTTCCGTATCTAACCAACTGTAGAACCGTCCTTGGTGTTGTTTTCCTACATATGTTGATTATTGGTGACATTGATTCCTCGCTTCTTTTAGGTCGCTTGATCTTCTCTGTTTCCTTTAGACCTACTAGAAACTATTACCCCTTATTCCTGCCAACATGCATGACAGACTATGCTTTGCACTATTCTTTTCGTGTATTATACCTACAATATAATAGCCTTTACCACATGTTTTCCTCAGAACTCTCTCTTCCACTAATAAAATCTTTGCTTTCAGGATACCTTAAGTAAATCACTGATCACCCTCAGCTGTGAGCAGGGGCATAGCTTGCCGGACGGGCCAAAAAACACCCCCATCGGGTCAGTGATTATCCATCTCAGTCTGTATTGTTTCTTTCTCTTTTCCTGAATATTTTGTATGTAATTTAAATTAAATTTACATTTAAATTTGTATTTCTACTACTAACGCCTTCCTATTTAGCTGTAGGTTCTAAAAACGTCACTGACAATAATTAGCTGTGATTAGGGCCATAGCTGGCCGGACTGGCAAATAAAACACGCCCACCGTGTCGGTGATGTTATTATTATTGGACGTAGATGTACTAACGGCAGGATATTCAAGTGGCCCAACGAAACCAAGCAAGGGCTTGCTAACGCCCGAAGGGCTTGCCGCATAACGTGCGGTGACGAAAATCGCGAACAATTAGAAAGATGACATAACAATAGAGTTTTTAGACTAGGTATGGAAGTAGCATTATTTATTAGTTGGAACATAAGATCCGAAATGGGTTATGGTTAGCATAGTTACTATTACAGGTTTGAAGAAAAAGCGGTAAAATGTTTCTAGTAATTCTGCTCGGAACTGCAAAACTAATCTGCCTAATCAATTCGGAAGAATCAATTTGACCGTTAATTAATTTGTGTAAGAAGATTACACCAAGCATGGTTCTACGATCAGAAAGAGTATGAAGATTTATCAGTAAAAGCCTACCAAGATAAGAAGGCATGCGAGAATTAGGATTCCAGTGATATCCCCGGAGGGCAAAGATCAGAAATTGTTTTTGTACGGATTAAATTATATCCTGATGAACCTGGTATTGGGGACACCAATTACAAGATCCATACTAAAGAATTGGACGGACAAGTGAAGTATAAAGGGTTTTAGTAACGTAGGGATCGTCAAATTCTTTCGACCAGCGTTTAATGAAACCCAGAACACCAAAGGCTCGATTAGCAGCAGAAGAAATATGCTTGTCAAACTTAAGTTTGGGATCTAAAATGATACCCCAACCATCAACCGATTCAATACGATCAAGTTGCTTGCTATTAATAAAATAATTGTTCAAGAAGGGCGTTCGCCTATAAAAAGACTTTAATTTACATTTACTGCAATTAAGATTTAATAAATTTACTTGACACCAGGTTTGAAAACTGTCAAGATCAGATTGCAACATTTGGCCAGATAGAAAATTAGAAGACGTCAGGCAAAGTTTTACGTTACCGGCAAACATCAGCACCCGAGAGTGACTTATCACAGAGGGGAGGTCATTAATAAACAATGTGAATAACAACGGTGGTAAAATAATCTTTTTGAGTTGTAAAAGTTAAATAATTGGAGATCCAAAGAATTAGGTTATTTGGAAATCCCAAAACATGAAGTTTATGCAGTAAAAGTTTATGAAGTCAGTGTAAATAACATCTGTTTGCATTTCATTTTAAAATCCCTTGATTACAAAAGAAGTGAATTCCAATAGGTTAGTGGTAGTAGATCTAATTTTCACAAATCCATACTGACAGGTTGAAATTATAGATCTACAAAAATTTTGCTGTTGAGAAGTAATCAATTTCTCAAAAATCTTAGGAATAGCAGACAACTTAGAAATACCTCCATAGTTCTGAACGTTGGACTTGTTTCCTTTTTTAAGGAGAGGAATAATGAATGATTCTTTCCAGATGTTAGGAAAAGAACATAACTCAACGGACAGTTCAAATAATTTATACAACGGCTTCATTAGACCTTCAGCGCAATACCTCAGCACACAGCCTTGTACTCCATCAGGTCCCGGTGAAAATACAGGCTTCATGACCCTTAGATCACTTAGTAGTGAACTTTCCGTGATCAAAGGTCCAAAAACGCAATTTGAGTCATTTACGTGATGAGGATAAGGCAGACCCAATTGGTAATCTTGAAAACTGTAAGTCGTTTGAAAAAGTTTAGCAAATAGATCGGCGATAGCCTGATCTGAGTCTGCTTTCGTTTTTTCGAAAAATACGGTTGATGGTAGTGTTGATGATTTACATTTCGCATTATCGAAATTATAAAACCGCATTGGATCCCGCTGGAACTGTAACCTACAACTCTTCAGGTAATCCTTATAACATTGGTTATTTAGGACAGAGAAATTGGGTCGAGCAATCAGATAGCGAGAGTAATCCAAGAAAGAGCCAGTTTTCTTGAACTTTCTATACATCCTTGACTTTATATTTTTTAAGTTTATTAATTCTTGTGTAAAAAAACCGGGACACATAAATCAAATAAATTATTTAAAGTGGATTTAAAATTCGTGATTGCACTATCCATGTCTCTACACATGTAAAGCCGAGACCAGTCAGTCTGGGATAAGAGCTGAGTTAGTTTAGCAAAGTCGGTTTTCCGAAATTGACGAGCTCGCTCTGGAGGTTTACTGCGTGTGCGTAGCATCCGGGCAGGTAAATCAATCAACACCTTTTAAGGTGGGGTGATAAGGATCTTCAGGACATGATATGGGCCCAGTACGGAAAACAGATAAGAAGGAATGATCCAAAACAAAAATAAGATCAAGCATTTTATTTAGAGAATTTGGGATACCATAGATTTGACACAATGACATCCCAAATAAATTGTCAAGCAAATCATTTTGGGTTGTGGAAGTCAACACACTAGAGTCGGCACTATAAATCCAACTAGTTCCGGCAATATTGAAATCACCCACAACAAGAAGAAAATCACGATCGGAAAGAACAGAGGAGACAGAATTCATAGCAGGGAAATGCGAAGAATAGACAGAAGAAAGTGGAATATACAAACAAGTAATGAAAATGCACCATGAATGCACTATTTGACAGCAACAAATTCTATATCTATACTAATGTCTGTTATTACAACTTCCGAAGAAAAATCAACGTCAACTGCAATAAGCACACCACCACCACGACGGGGAGTGCGATCTCTTCTATAAATGAGAACTTGTTAATAAAATTTCAGAATTTAGGTCAGGCCTTTACCACGTTTCAGAGAAAGCGTTGACATGAAAAGGAGCAGATAGACTATTAAGGTATAGATTACTTAGTTTACTACAAAGACCTCTTACATTCTGATAGCCAAGTGACAGAGAGAATGTTAGTTTTTTGTGCTATCAGAGACCACAATTTGTTGATTTAAACCAACACCGGTAGGGGGAAGTGAAATCGGAGGCCGATTTGTCTTTTTTGCAGAGTATTCTTTTATAATCACGTGATCCGACCAGAATTCTTTACAACAAATACTGCTGAAATGTTCGGCCGAAACACTTATTTAAAAGAGGAAATCTCCCGAGTATATGCGAATTTGAATTTTTCCACCGTAAGATTTGCTTGAGATTTGGCCAGAATAAAGGCCTTGACATTATCAAATGTAATAGCAGGGGCAAGCCTAGAAACAAAGATTTGTATTTTCGATGGAACACCTACAAGGGTCATATCAGGAACCACGGCAGTACCTACTGGTGGAGCTATAGCCGTGGTTGATTGACCATTTGATTCGGTTGGTATATTAGCACTGAAGTGTTGATCAGTATCAACAGTGCTAGCAATCGCCGAATCAGAACACTTTTCGGAGTCAGAAGGAACCACATCCATGGGTACAATGTTATTTTCGTCAGTTCTGTCTTTGATGAGGGGAAAGAAAGAAAAATTAGGGCCAATAGACGAAGATTGGCCCTAAGATTGGCCTTTTTACGCATTGGAGATTCGTTCAAAAGCTTCATTGCTTTGCACTCACTATCCAAAACTGAGAATCCATCGAACAGTTTTTAAACCGTCCGAATAGATCTCCAAAACCTTTTTTAGTCTGCCTAATGAATCCCATCATGTCCCTTTCAACATCCCTACAGGATTCACAAGTCCACTTCAGACCAGATTTGGGCTCAATCAGGTCGATAATGCGGCCATTTTGGCCAGCGCATTTTTCAGGCTTAATAACTTTTTTTCCATTGTTCACTATCTTCACTTTCCTTGTTAATACTCTTTATTTTATTCATTATTAATTTTTTTGATTTTTCACTTTTATTTTGTTTATTGTTAATTATACCCTGAACCCATTGAAAATGGGTAGTAAGGGTATAATGGGTTTGTGCAAAAGTATGTAACAGGCAGAAGGAGGCATCTCCGATCCCATAAAGTAGGTAGGTTCTTGATCATGACGACGAGCTGAGTCGAATGAGCCCTGACCGTCTATCTGTATGATCGCGCCGATTTCAGAAACTACAAGGGCTAGAGAGCTTTTTAGATTCGTATATGCCATACGCAGATCAGGTTAATTTCAAATGATCGATACATTTTCCCGTTTTCTTAAAATCAGTGTTTATCGATTTTTGACACGGTTTTTTGAGCATAGCTCAATGACTGTAAGAGCTAGAGCCACCACATTTGTTTTAATATGTTCCCGTGAACGATACGCTGACTATGAATATTTCGGATTTTAGATACCTCCCCTCATTCGCCCCCTTATAAAAAAAAACCAAAAAATCCCCAAATAAAGTACTTCAGACTTTGTGCTTGTGGTTTGTACACAGATTTCAACGCTCTTGTTATGTCCTGAAAATATCATAACGATCATATTCTTAGTTTAGAAGTTATTTAAAAATTAACTTTTTTAAGGGGGCCAAGCGCAGCTGCATGAGCATATCTCAGAAACTATGAGAGCCAGAGTCACCAAATTTGGTTGAGGCTGCTGTTTAAGTGTGCTAGAGTACAATAAAAATGCATTAAATCAAATTTCATCCAAACACAGAAGTTATTAAAGAAAAGCTATTTGTATATTGGCAATCAACGTGGTGGCAAGCGCCAAGCGCAGACGTTTTTTGCATGCGTGTCCACCCATACATACATACATATGTATATGCACATTATTTTTCGAATTCTCAAGCGATTGGTTGTACGTGTGTGTCTAATCTCAGATTTCGACAGAAAAAATTGAGATGCAACTGTGGCTCGGTGGTAGAGTTGTTGCCTGGCGTGCAATCACACGCAGGTTCGAATCTGGCTTTTGGCAACGAAGTTTTTTTACTGTTTATTTAAATTTTTATTTTATTTTATTTTTAAAATTAACACACTTATTGGTCTAAGTGTAACTTAATGCTGGGACATCGACGATTTGATTTATTGGTATTTGGCATGCATACTCTCAAAAAGCTTTCGCAGATCAACCAACATTTGAAAGATATGCTTGTAGTTTCCTATTTTAGAAAAATTTTGCGAGAAAATGCACAACTACGGCATACTAAACTGAGCCTGCAATTATAAAAAGCGAGAGCGAAGCGCGAGCATTCATTTTTATTATTAATTTTTTGTATTTTATTTTATGTTGCGGCTGTGGTGTCGAGAGTATGAATGCTGAGTGGTTTAATTAACTGTATGTAACGACAGTTCGCCGCTGGGTTCAGAAAAAACGGAAATGCCCATATTTCCCACAGTTTTGAGCTAGAGTAACCATATATTACTGAAAAGCTCACCCAAACATCACAAAAAAATTTTCCGGCAGCGGCCCCTCCGCCAGCATAATCGCAAAAATCGATATAGCTGAAAGCATAAATCGGTAACACGTATATGCTTCCCACAATTGTAAAGCTAGAGCCACCAAATTTGGTTCCTAGTTTCCTAGTGACCCCCTAAAATTGACACTTTAATATTCCGGCCACGCCCACCAAAAGCCCAAACCACATGAATCCCACGAATCGCGAAAATCTATATATCCCTCAGTTTTAGAGCTAGGGGACTCTAGATAGATTTTAAAGGTCAATTACTGGTCAACCCCTGTAAAGATCCTTAAATTTTCCGCCGACAGATTACTAATGATCTCCTCTAAAGATCGCACAAAAAATGTTTTGGATACGCTGACTGGGTTAATTCATAAAATCCATATAGTTTGGGGCGGGTAAGCCGCGATCCATATATCCCACAATTTTAGAGTTAGAGCCACAAAATTTGATAATTTGTATTTTTCCGATAATCTCCTCTAAATATAGAGCCGAAAAATTTCAAATTACAAATTACAATTTATACCTTGAACAAGTATTGCGCAGACGATTACACCCGACTGCAACGTTCGTTGTTATACCCTGAACCCAATAAAAATGGGTAAAAAGGGTTTAATGGTTTTGTGCGAATGTATGTAACAGGTAGAACGAAGCGTCTCCGACCCCATATAGTAGATATATTCTTGATCAGAATGACGATTTAGCCATGTCCGTCTGTCAGTCCGTCCGTCCGTCTGTTCGTCCGTCCGTCCGTTCGTCCGTCTGTCTGAACGATGCAATCTCGGAAACTACAAAAACCTAGAGACCAAAACTTTTCGACTATAGATTCTCCTAATCCATATGCAGTACAAGTTTATAATTTTTTGTATATCGATATCTTGCTCAGTTTAATTATTATCGATACAAATTTGATTTTTGTATTGGTTTTCTTGGCATTTATATGTGCTTGTAAGTATTACGCAGACTATGAATATTTCGGATTTTGCATACTTCCCCTCATTCGCCCCCCATACCGAAAAATCAAATCAAATAGACCTGGTTTGTACATACTCTTAGTTTAGAAGTTGTTCAAGAATTCATTTTCCATAGTGGGGCCAAGCGCAGCCGATGTGTAAATGGCGCAGCTTGCTGCGTGCGTTTGTGGTTGTGTGTATGTGTGACTTTGTGATCGCCGTTTTGGCCCTCTTTGCACCTCGTGGGTCTTTAAGCCACGTGAATACCCACCCCTTGCCTGCTAGGGTGCCATTTGTAAAGTAGTATCTAGGCCGTGGTACAGATCTCAGTCTGGCCAGGTCTAGATGTACAAGAAAATGTATAAATAAATAAGAGACGAAACACAAAACTGAAACGGGGTGGTGGTGTGGGACAATGTTCCGACGTGCCGGGCCGAACTAAAAACTACGTGCGCGGTCGAGGTGACCCCACGACCTATGCAATTGTTAACTCAAAAAACGGCGCCCTCTGTCTTTTGCTGCAAGTTACTATCGGGGCAGAGCCGAAAGTATAAAATTTTGGCGAGAACTACTTAGGGTCTAGGGCAAACAAACCCGCTAACAAACTGCGTGTTTCTCGCTACTTATTACTTCTGAGGAATACGGTTAGGGTTAGTGGACAATGGGGTGGAAGATATTCGAATCGAATTACAGTTAGTTTATTCCATGACTTAGATCTATTCTTCTCAGGCCCTGCTGCACTTTCTGACTTACTTCCATCCTCCTCAATAACTTATACTCACTAACAATGTTGATCTTGATCTTGCACGTGTTCACTATTCTCTTTTTAATTTTTCTTTTTTCTGCACTGAGCACGCTGGAAAAGGTCACATTGAAAGCGCTTGAAATGACAGCCAAAAAGATCGGCGAAACATTGCCCCGAATGCTGCTATCATTGCAAAGCCCGACATGTTTATGCGCTATGATAGGAGGTAATTTTTCCAAAATATTTTAAACTTCAGTGATTAATTTTGCTGCCAAAAAGTAAGGCAACATCCGAAGAGCCTTAAGTCATGATTTATAATATATGGTAGACTGGAAGCCATATTAAAAGAGCGGAAGACCCTGTCGGAAAAGCAGTTTAGGTTCCGAAAAGCCCGATCTACGCTGGATGCCTTAACACAGTTGTCCCAATTGCATCCAATGCGATTAAGGGCCTTGACATCAGCAATGTCATCAACTCTGCACGCTGGTCACAATAGAATGAGTAGAACGGATAGAAGTACCCACAAACCTAAAGCGGATCACATCTAGAGAGAGAGAGGGATCAACGCAAAACCTCAAGAGCGAAATAGTGTTTTACCCTCACCAGCAAGCAATGATGAAAATTCTAAGAGATCTTGCCGAAGTGGTAAGCCCTTTATATATCTCTCTTTAGTTCTCATTCGAAAGGCCGAAAATTGATGCAAATTGAATTTGAGAGCATTTATGCTTGTGCGTACACACATTCATACATACACTTCATTGCTCGGAATGCACGGCTTGTGTGACTCGGGACTCTACAAGATTCCTAAGCAACACCATGCAAAGTGAGCGAGACTAGATATCAATGCTAGACAGGGAATCTTCACATCATTGACTATTTCGCTCATGGGGTTCTGAGTTAACCTCGCGCTTTCAGCGATTTCAATCGCTCCGGTCATCAAAATTGAGTGCAAGTGCTAGGTGGGGTGCATGAGCACAGAAATTTTTGCAACCACTTTTTTATCGATTTGACGACTCAATGTATTGTCTGCTTAGATATGCTACCCAACATCGACTCCTGGCAAGAGTGGTCACATCAATGTTTCTGTTCTGTATGGTACGTGCCACAGCATTTGAGAGTCATAAAGGACTAAGGAGGAAACTATCTGCTGTATATCTCCTAGGTGCGCTCCGGGTAATATCGGGCTTTCGCACGGTCTCAAAAGACGCCGCGCTGATCCTGGCGAAAATGATCCCATTTGATCTCATCGCAAGAGAGATTCTGGATATATACTCTTTTAGTCTCTTTTCTGCCCCGTCTGTCCAGAGCAGAAGCTGGTGGGGCATGTGCTGTACCAATGCCCAATATTCACAACAGGAACTAAACCACGACCGGAGGAGCTCCTCGAAGGAGAACTGGACCGAAGTGAGTCGACGCGTAGGTGGCATCCAGAGCAATTTGAGATGATGCAAAAAAAAATAGAGTGAAAGAGCATGTCTATTATGTCCACGCAGTATACCTCAAAAGTAGCACCCCACAGACGTGGCGTGCCATGGTCGTATCCTTAAAATAAACAAGTAAGATGGCTCTAGTCGGGAGTGCCCGACTGGAAGGTACCCTGAACACAGCGCCGAACAATCGTTATATGCATTTAATAAAACCCCTCTGCATTCATACACACGACACCACAGCCGCACTTAGTAAAATAACTTTGCAGGCAAAGTTTAGTATGCCGAAGTTGTGAAATTTCCCGCAAAATTTTCACAACATAGGAAACTATCTTTTCAAATGTTGGTTGCAGTTGATCTGCGATAGCTTTTTAGAGTGTGCATGCAAAATACCAATTTTTTCCCATTTTTTGCTCCAGATTATTTTAAATCGCCGAAGTCCTAGCATTAAAGAGTGATCTCTGATTGACAGTGATTGACGTGCTTTATTTTGTGCTCCAAAACTTTTATTCATCGTTGCATTAATTAACATACTTTTATTTTGTATCTTATCCTTTTTTGCGCTTTATTTAAAAAGCTTTAATTTTTCTGTGCAAGGTGCTTTCAGGTGTGCATTATAAGCCTTTATTTATTAAATCAATTTAACTAACACGGCGTCGGTGCTGTGTTGTCGTTAGTGTTTGTTTTTTTTTTTTTTTTTTGTTATCTGTTTACATATTTGGTGCTTCTCTGGGCATTGTTTGTGTGTGAGCTTTCTTTTGCAACACGCTCACGCAATTCTTGATTATTGCTTTTTGTTCCACGCAAGATTTGTTTGTGTAAAAACTTCTTTCGTTTGAGCGTTTGCTTGCTCTATTCGTGTGCCGTTGTTCGTCTGCTTTGCGCTCTCGTACCAAAAGTAAATTTCGTTTAACCCTGTAGTCAATATGTCATGCTGCAAAAAAACTTGCACAGTCAAGCAGGCTGATAATTTTGCACCACCGCAATTTGTTATTTGCTGGTTATGTGCAGGTCTTACTGGGTGTGATAGCGATAAATTACCCGCTATTGTCAAAAAGGACTGTGGTGGACTACGCTGGCCATGCCCAGTTTGCATTGATGTTCAAATTGATTTCTCCACAATGTATAATTCTATAGCGCTTGTAAATCTTCTGCTGGTGTAACAATTAGCAAATTCCACTTCTCCACTCCTCGAGAAATATCCTCTTTTAAAATTAATGTTCCTCATGATGCGTTTACAATCATTTGTGATCCAAAATGTTTGCCACCTCACATGATTGTTCATGAGTTTAAGCCTAAAAAGAGAAATCAGCCTTGTTGCCACCCTACCGGTTTCCTCAGTGCAAGAATCAAGTGGCATTGCATCGAAAAGCTGAATATATATGTACTTTATGGGGTCGGAGATGCTTCCTTCTACCTGTTATATTATTATTTTTTTTATTATTATTTATAAGGGAGTCTTACAACAGAGATTTTTAGTGACACAGCGACCAAAAATTTTTTTTTGTGCCTCCCTTATGAAGGAGAGCAGATCTCTTGTCGAGGAATTTCTGATCTGTGCTCCGCATAGATACTTCTCCCTACTCCATATAATGACTGGGCAATCACATAAAATGTGCGTTGTTGTCTCGTCATTCTCTCTGCAGAGTCTACACTCTGTGTCAGAGGATAGGCGCATTTTGTGGAGGTGATACTTGACTGTGTGGTGTCCCGTGAGATAGGACACCAAGAGCCGTAGTTCCGCGCTTGAAAGATTTTTGGACTTTCTAGCTGTATGTGGGCTGACCAGTTCTGTAAATTGTCGTAACCCAGGTCTCGCTGATCAGTAGAGTCCTCTCTCCTTCTTTGACCACTCCTCTATCAACTCTTTGGCAGAAGACCAGCTTAACCCACAAAAGGGTTAAGGTCCAAGAAGAGGGGTTGCGGAACCAACACTAGCTAGCTCCGTCCACAACTTCGTTGCCGGAAATTTGGGACTGGAATGCCCTGGGACCCAACAAAGTGTGACCCGGTTTCGATGTTGGTAATCCTCCATGAGGAAAGAGCTTGAATGGCTGCTTGGCTATCTGAAAAGATATTTATTTAGATATGGCTCCTCTTATCCCCTTATCAAGGATATGTCTGGAGAAGGACTCAATAGCGTGGATCTCAGATTGAAAAACATTCGGCCTTGTACCCAATCGAGATTTTGGTGTAGGGTCCAGTGATTCCCGCACCAACCCCTTGATTGGTTTTTGATGCGTCTGTGAACCACTGCAGGCTCATGCGATCATTGCATGGGTTGCCATCATCCCATTCCCAACGGTCTGGAATAAGAGTCCTAAATTTCGCCCCGAAGAAAAGTTCCGTGGTCTTAAGATCCATTCTGTCGCAAATCCCTAACCCAGGAATAGTTTTTACTAGCTAGCATGATCTATGTCTTCTGCTAGCAACCCATTTGTGAGTCTAATCCTAAGAAGTCTCAAAGAAGCTATCTTCTTTATGTGTAAATGCAGTGGATTCAGTCCTAAGACTGTCTTCAGTGCTGCAGTAGGACATATACGCATGACACCCGTGAGGGATAGGCATACGAGCCGCTGAAGTTTGCTGCATTTTTGTATGGCGGTAGCCTGCTGTACCCTTGGCCACAAGACTGTACAGCCATCTGATGACTTTGAAGTCGAAACCCCACATTTTACCGAAGAGTCGACGGCATGCATACATACGAAGTTCCAGTTAAGTCTCTTTTCCAAATTAACACCGAGATATTCGACCTCACTGGAGAGCTCGACGGGTGTCCCACCGATGTAGAGCTGACCGACATCGATGTTGTTACATACATTTGCACAAAACCATTATACCCTTTTACCCATTTTCAATGGGCTCAGCTTGCTTGAATTTACCTCGCTGGTAAGTGATGCTTTTCTGGCAAAAAAGCAAACTGATGTCATATACACCGATTTATGTATGCAGTTGATGTACAACATACTAGTTTACAGGTTGATTTGAACTCAATTCAACTTTGGTGTTCGGCCAATCAGTTGTACCTAAATTGTTCAAAGTGCATGCTTATGACTATTAGCCGTTCTAAGTCACATTCAGTTAAATATGCAATTGACAATTTTCAATTGCAACGTATTCAAACAGTAAAAGACCTTGGAGTTCTCTCGTGCATCTGATGTCCGCAGTACAAAATCCACCAGAATCGTATTGAGTCCGTCCAGAAGCAATTTCTGCTCTTTGCCTTACGTGGTTCAAACTGGGATCCCAATCTTCGTCTTCCAACGTACTGCAGCAGGCTTTTACTTCTTAATCTTCCGTATCTAACCAACTGTAGAACCGTCCTTGGTGTTGTTTTCCTACATATGTTGATTATTGGTGACATTGATTCCTCGCTTCTTTTAGGTCGCTTGATCTTCTCTGTTTCCTTTAGACCTACTAGAAACTATTACCCCTTATTCCTGCCAACATGCATGACAGACTATGCTTTGCACTATTCTTTTCGTGTATTATACCTACAATATAATAGCCTTTACCACATGTTTTCCTCAGAACTCTCTCTTCCACTAATAAAATCTTTGCTTTCAGGATACCTTAAGTAAATCACTGATCACCCTCAGCTGTGAGCAGGGGCATAGCTTGCCGGACGGGCTAAAAAACACCCCCATCGGGTCAGTGATTATCCATCTCAGTCTGTATTGTTTCTTTCTCTTTTCCTGAATATTTTGTATGTAATTTAAATTAAATTTACATTTAAATTTGTATTTCTACTACTAACGCCTTCCTATTTAGCTGTATGTTCTAAAAACGTCACTGACAATAATTAGCTGTGATTAGGGCCATAGCTGGCCGGACTGGCAAATAAAACACGCCCACCGTGTCGGTGATGTTATTATTATTGGACGTAGATGTACTAACGGCAGGATATTCAAGTGGCCCAACGAAACCAAGCAAGGGCTTGCTAACGCCCGAAGGGCTTGCCGCATAACGTGCGGTGACGAAAATCGCGAACAATTAGAAAGATGACATAACAATAGAGTTTTTAGACTAGGTATGGAAGTAGCATTATTTATTAGTTGGAACATAAGATCCGAAATGGGTTATGGTTAGCATAGTTACTATTACAGGTTTGAAGAAAAAGCGGTAAAATGTTTCTAGTAATTCTGCTCGGAACTGCAAAACTAATCTGCCTAATCAATTCGGATGAATCAATTTGACCGTTAATTAATTTGTGTAAGAAGATTACACCAAGCATGGTTCTACGATCAGAAAGACTATGAAGATTTATCAGTAAAAGTCTACCAAGATAAGAAGGCATGCGAAAATTAGGATTCCAATGATATCCCCGGAGGGCAAAGATCAGAAATTGTTTTTGTACGGATTAAATTATATCCTGATGAACCTGGTATTGGGGACACCAATTACAAGATCCATACTAAAGAATTGGACGGACAAGTGAAGTATAAAGGGTTTTAGTAACGTAGGGATCGTCAAATTCTTTCGACCAGCGTTTAATGAAATCCAGAACACCAAAGGCTCGATTAGCAGCAGAAGAAATATGCTTGTCAAACTTAAGTTTGGGATCTAAAATGATACCCCAACCATTAACCGATTCAATACGATCAAGTTGCTTGCTATTAATAAAATAATTGTTCAGGAAGGGCGTTCGCCTATAAAAAGACTTTAATTTACATTTACTGCAATTAAGATTTAATAAATTTACTTGACACCAGGTTTGAAAACTGTCAAGATCAGATTGCAACATTTGGCCAGATAGAAAATTAGAAGTTTTACGTTACCGGCAAACATCAGCACCCGAGAGTGACTTATCACAGAGGGGAGGTCATTAATAAACAATGTGAATAACAACGGTGGTAAAATAAACTTTTTGAGTTGTAAAAGTTAAATAATTGGAGATCCAAAGAATTAGGTTATTTGGAAATCCCAAAACATTAAGTTTATGCAGTAAAAGTTTATGAAGTCAGTGTAAATAACATCTGTTTGCATTTCATTTTAAAATCCCTTGATTACAAAAGAAGTGAATTCCAATAGGTTAGTGGTAGTAGATCTAATTTTCACAAATCCATACTGACAGGTTGAAATTATAGATCTACAAAAATTTTGCTGTTGAGAAGTAATCAATTTCTCAAAAATCTTAGGAATAGCAGACAACTTAGAAATACCTCCATAGTTCTGAACGTTGGACTTGTTTCCTTTTTTAAGGAGAGGAATAATGAATGATTCTTTCCAGATGTTAGGAAAAGAGCATAACTCAACGGACAGTTCAAATAATTTATACAACGGCTTCATTAGACCTTCAGCGCAATACCTCAGCACACAGCCTTGTACTCCATCAGGTCCCGGTGAAAATACAGGCTTCATGACCCTTAGATCACTTAGTAGTGAACTTTCCGTGATCAAAGGTCCAAAAACGCAATTTGAGTCATTTACGTGATGAGGATAAGGCAGACCCAATTGGTAATCTTGAGAACTGTAAGTCGTTTGAAAAAGTTTAGCAAATAGATCGGCGATGGCCTGATCTGAGTCTGCTTTCGTTTTTTGAAAAATACGGTTGATGGTAGTGTTGATGATTTACATTTCGCATTATCGAAATTATAAAACCGCATGTGATCCCGCTGGAACTGTAACCTACAACTCTTCAGGTAATCCTTATAACATTGGTTATTTAGGACAGAGAAATTGGGTCGAGCAATCAGATAGCGAGAGTAATCCAAGAAAGAGCCAGTTTTCTTGAACTTTCTATACATCCTTGACTTTATATTTTTTAAGTTTATTAATTCTTGTGTATTGTGAATTAAAAAAACCGGGACACATAAATCAAATAAATTATTTAAAGTGGATTTAAAATTCGTGATTGCACTATCCATGTCTCTACACATGTAAAGCCGAGACCAGTCAGTCCGGTATAAGAGCTGAGTTAGTTTAGCAAAGTCGGTTTTCTGAAATTGACGAGCTCGCTCTGGAGGTTTACTGCGTGTGCGTAGCATCCGGGCAGGTAAATCAATCAACACCTCTAAAGTGGGGTGATAAGGATCTTCAGGACATGATATGGGCCCAGACGGAAAACAGATAAGAAGGAATGATCCAAAACATAAATAAGATCAAGCATTTTATTTAGAAAATTTGAGATACCATTGATTTGACACAATGACATCCCAAATAAATTGTCAAGAAAATAATTTTGGGTCGTGGAAGTCAACACACTAGAGTCGGGACTAGAATCCAACGGCAGTGTAAACCAGTCGCGCATGTCATGTGTATTTCAATATTAAATTTTCTTATATTCAAAAGGCAACTAAAACGAATAAGTGTATAACTATCTACGAATAGAATTATTAAACAAAGCTCAAAAATACAAAATATTATAATAACGGCCTCAGGTAGATATGCACGTATATGGGTATATAAATGTAGGCCGATACGTGCATACAAACGCAGACTCACTAAATTAATTTACATAATTTGTGCAATAAAACGCACTAATATGCATGTGCGTGTAGTACACTTGGATTATTGTTTTGGTTTAATTCTTTTTAGGCGGCTATGCCGTACTTACAAAACAGCTGATCAACGTTGTCGACAGGCCTGATGACTGATGTGCTGTGTAAACGTTAGAATTCAAATTAAATCATACATATATAATTCAAGGCGCTACACATACATACCGCATCGAAATTTAATATAAGAATAAAAATTAATTAGAAAAAGATTTATAAAAAAAAATGTTATATGTTATAAGATTGTGCAGGACGCACTGCTTGCTAAGGTATGCGTTGTCGCTATACTTAAATATTGTGGTTGTTGTCGCTAAATGGTTGTTGCTGTTGCTGGGCACTCAAAATTGTCGTTGCTGTTGCTGGACACTCAAAATTGTTGTTGGCCAATTGCTAGACGCTCTGCCCGTGGTTATTGTTGATGGCCATTAGGTGGGTAGTTGTTGCGCAACTGCGCACAACTTGCCGTTTTACAAGGCGGAATGCCACGATCACCAGACTACGCGCAGTATTGGCGCAGGTCCATTTACATCCTCCAATGCACAAATCAGGCAGGCCAGAAGCTCTCCAAGAATTGAAATTTCAAGTACAACTAGATCGCTCGGACACAAGAAAGAAATTTGATTTAAGGTATGATAATTACCCGTGTACCGTAAATATATACATACGTGTACGGGGGTGAACAAATATCTCCTCAATTTGGGGCGAAACTTCGGCTGACGTCACAGATGGTTAAATATATATAAAAATGATTGATGGAAAATTGTGCAATAGAGCTGACCGACATCGATGTTGTTACATACATTTGCACAAAACCATTATACCCTTTTTACCCATTTTCAATGGGCTCAGCTTGCTTGAATTTACCTCGCTGGTAAGTGATGCTTTTCTGGCAAAAAAGCAAACTGATGTCATATATACCGATTTATGTATGCAGTTGATGTACAACATACTAGTTTACAGGTTGATTTGAACTCAATTCAACTTTGGTGTTCGGCCAATCAGTTGTACCTAAATTGTTCAAAGTGCATGCTTATGACTATTAGCCGTTCTAAGTCACATTCAGTTAAATATGCAATTGACAATTTTCAATTGCAACGTGTTCAAACAGTAAAAGACCTTGGAGTTCTCTCGTGCATCTGATGTCCGCAGTACAAAATCCACCAGAATCGTATTGAGTCCGTCCAGAAGCAATTTCTGCTCTTTGCCTTACGTGGTTCAAACTGGGATCCCAATCTTCGTCTTCCAACGTACTGCAGCAGGCTTTTACTTCTTAATCTTCCGTATCTAACCAACTGTAGAACCGTCCTTGGTGTTGTTTTCCTACATATGTTGATTATTGGTGACATTGATTCCTCGCTTCTTTTAGGTCGCTTGATCTTCTCTGTTTCCTTTAGACCTACTAGAAACTATTACCCCTTATTCCTGCCAACATGCATGACAGACTATGCTTTGCACTATTCTTTTCGTGTATTATACCTACAATATAATAGCCTTTACCACATGTTTTCCTCAGAACTCTCTCTTCCACTAATAAAATCTTTGCTTTCAGGATACCTTAAGTAAATCACTGATCACCCTCAGCTGTGAGCAGGGGCATAGCTTGCCGGACGGGCCAAAAAACACCCCCATCGGGTCAGTGATTATCCATCTCAGTCTGTATTGTTTCTTTCTCTTTTCCTGAATATTTTGTATGTAATTTAAATTAAATTTACATTTAAATTTGTATTTCTACTACTAACGCCTTCCTATTTAGCTGTAGGTTCTAAAAACGTCACTGACAATAATTAGCTGTGATTGGGGCCATAGCTGGCCGGACTGGCAAATAAAACACGCCCACCGTGTCGGTGATGTTATTATTATTGGACGTAGATGTACTAACGGCAGGATATTCAAGTGGCCCAACGAAACCAAGCAAGGGCTTGCTAACGCCCGAAGGGCTTGCCGCATAACTTGCGGTGACGAAAATCGCGAACAATTAGAAAGATGACATAACAATAGAGTTTTTAGACTAGGTATGGAAGTAGCATTATTTATTAGTTGGAACATAAGATCCGAAATGGGTTATGGTTAGCATAGTTACTATTACAGGTTTGAAGAAAAAGCGGTAAAATGTTTCTAGTAATTCTGCTCGGAACTGCAAAACTAATCTGCCTAATCAATTCGGATGAATCAATTTGACCGTTAATTAATTTGTGTAAGAAGATTACACCAAGCATGGTTCTACGATCAGAAAGAGTATGAAGATTTATCAGTAAAAGTCTACCAAGATAAGAAGGCATGCGAGAATTAGGATTCCAGTGATATCCCCGGAGGGCAAAGATCAGAAATTGTTTTTGTACGGATTAAATTATATCCTGATGAACCTGGTATTGGGGACACCAATTACAAGATCCATACTAAAGAATTGGACGGACAAGTGAAGTATAAAGGGTTTTAGTAACGTAGGGATCGTCAAATTCTTTCGACCAGCGTTTAATGAAACCCAGAACACCAAAGGCTCGATTAGCAGCAGAAGAAATATGCTTGTCAAACTTAAGTTTGGGATCTAAAATGATACCCCAACCATCAACCGATTCAATACGATCAAGTTGCTTGCTATTAATAAAATAATTGTTCAAGAAGGGCGTTCGCCTATAAAAAGACTTTAATTTACATTTACTGCAATTAAGATTTAATAAATTTACTTGACACCAGGTTTGAAAACTGTCAAGATCAGATTGCAACATTTGGCCAGATAGAAAATTAGAAGACGTCAGGCAAAGTTTTACGTTACCGGCAAACATCAGCACCCGAGAGTGACTTATCACAGAGGGGAGGTCATTAATAAACAATGTGAATAACAACGGTGGTAAAATAAACTTTTTGAGTTGTAAAAGTTAAATAATTGGAGATCCAAAGAATTAGGTTATTTGGAAATCCCAAAACATGAAGTTTATGCAGTAAAAGTTTATGAAGTCAGTGTAAATAACATCTGTTTGCATTTCATTTTAAAATCCCTTGATTACAAAAGAAGTGAATTCCAATAGGTTAGTGGTAGTAGATCTAATTTTCACAAATCCATACTGACAGGGTGAAATTATAGATCTACAAAAATGTTGCTGTTGAGAAGTAATCAATTTCTCAAAAATCTTAGGAATAGCAGACAACTTAGAAATACCTCCATAGTTCTGAACGTTGGACTTGTTTCCTTTTTTAAGGAGAGGAATAATGAATGATTCTTTCCAGATGTTAGGAAAAGAGCATAACTCAACGGACAGTTCAAATAATTTATACAACGGCTTCATTAGACCTTCAGCGCAATACCTCAGCACACAGCCTTGTACTCCATCAGGTCCCGGTGAAAATACAGGCTTCATGACCCTTAGATCACTTAGTAGTGAACTTTCCGTGATCAAAGGTCCAAAAACGCAATTTGAGTCATTTACGTGATGAGGATAAGGCAGACCCAATTGGTAATCTTGAGAACTGTAAGTCGTTTGAAAAAGTTTAGCAAATAGATCGGCGATGGCCTGATCTGAGTCTGCTTTCGTTTTTTGAAAAATACGGTTGATGGTAGTGTTGATGATTTACATTTCGCATTATCGAAATTATAAAACCGCATGTGATCCCGCTGGAACTGTAACCTACAACTCTTCAGGTAATCCTTATAACATTGGTTATTTAGGACAGAGAAATTGGGTCGAGCAATCAGATAGCGAGAGTAATCCAAGAAAGAGCCAGTTTTCTTGAACTTTCTATACATCCTTGACTTTATATTTTTTAAGTTTATTAATTCTTGTGTATTGTGAATTAAAAAAACCGGGACACATAAATCAAATAAATTATTTAAAGTGGATTTAAAATTCGTGATTGCACTATCCATGTCTCTACACATGTAAAGCCGAGACCAGTCAGTCCGGTATAAGAGCTGAGTTAGTTTAGCAAAGTCGGTTTTCTGAAATTGACGAGCTCGCTCTGGAGGTTTACTGCGTGTGCGTAGCATCCGGGCAGGTAAATCAATCAACACCTCTAAAGTGGGGTGATAAGGATCTTCAGGACATGATATGGGCCCAGTACGGAAAACAGATAAGAAGGAATGATCCAAAACATAAATAAGATCAAGCATTTTATTTAGAAAATTTGAGATACCATTGATTTGACACAATGACATCCCAAATAAATTGTCAAGAAAATAATTTTGGGTCGTGGAAGTCAACACACTAGAGTCGGGACTAGAATCCAACGGCAGTGTAAACCAGTCGCGCATGTCATGTGTATTTCAATATTAAATTTTCTTATATTCAAAAGCAACTAAAACGAATAAGTGTATAACTATCTACGAATAGAATTATTAAACAAAGCTCAAAAATACAAAATATTATAATAACGGCCTCAGGTAGATATGCACGTATATGGGTATATAAATGTAGGCCGATACGTGCATACAAACGCAGACTCACTAAATTAATTTACATAATTTGTGCAATAAAACGCACTAATATGCATGTGCGTGTAGTACACTTGGATTATTGTTTTGGTTTAATTCTTTTTAGGCGGCTATGCCGTACTTACAAAACAGCTGATCAACGTTGTCGACAGGCCTGATGACTGATGTGCTGTGTAAACGTTAGAATTTAAATTAAATCATACATATATAATTCAAGGCGCTACACATACATACCGCATCGAAATTTAATATAAGAATAAAAATTAATTAGAAAAAGATTTATAAAAAAAAATGTTATATGTTATAAGATTGTGCAGGACGCACTGCTTGCTAAGGTATGCGTTGTCGCTATACTTAAATATTGTGGTTGTTGTCGCTAAATGGTTGTTGCTGTTGCTGGGCACTCAAAATTGTCGTTGCTGTTGCTGGACACTCAAAATTGTTGTTGGCCAATTGCTAGACGCTCTGCCCGTGGTTATTGTTGATGGCCATTAGGTGGGTAGTTGTTGCGCAACTGCGCACAACTTGCCGTTTTACAAGGCGGAATGCCACGATCACCAGACTACGCGCAGTATTGGCGCAGGTCCATTTACATCCTCCAATGCACAAATCAGGCAGGCCAGAAGCTCTCCAAGAATTGAAATTTCAAGTACAACTAGATCGCTCGGACACAAGAAAGAAATTTGATTTAAGGTATGATAATTACCCGTGTACCGTAAATATATACATACGTGTACGGGGGTGAACAAATATCTCCTCAATTTGGGGCGAAACTTCGGCTGACGTCACAGATGGTTAAATATATATAAAAATGATTGATGGAAAATTGTGCAATAGAGCTGACCGACATCGATGTTGTTACATACATTTGCACAAAACCATTATACCCTTTTTACCCATTTTCAATGGGCTCAGCTTGCTTGAATTTACCTCGCTGGTAAGTGATGCTTTTCTGGCAAAAAAGCAAACTGATGTCATATATACCGATTTATGTATGCAGTTGATGTACAACATACTAGTTTACAGGTTGATTTGAACTCAATTCAACTTTGGTGTTCGGCCAATCAGTTGTACCTAAATTGTTCAAAGTGCATGCTTATGACTATTAGCCGTTCTAAGTCACATTCAGTTAAATATGCAATTGACAATTTTCAATTGCAACGTGTTCAAACAGTAAAAGACCTTGGAGTTCTCTCGTGCATCTGATGTCCGCAGTACAAAATCCACCAGAATCGTATTGAGTCCGTCCAGAAGCAATTTCTGCTCTTTGCCTACGTGGTTCAAACTGGGATCCCAATCTTCGTCTTCCAACGTACTGCGCAGGCTTTTACTTCTTAATCTTCCGTATCTAACCAACTGTAGAACCGTCCTTGGTGTTGTTTTCCTACATATGTTGATTATTGGTGACATTGATTCCTCGCTTCTTTTAGGTCGCTTGATCTTCTCTGTTTCCTTTAGACCTACTAGAAACTATTTCCCCTTATTCCTGCCAACATGCATGACAGACTATGCTTTGCACTATTCTTTTCGTGTATTATACCTACAATATAATAGCCTTTACCACATGTTTTCCTCAGAACTCTCTCTTCCACTAATAAAATCTTTGCTTTCAGGATACCTTAAGTAAATCACTGATCACCCTCAGCTGTGAGCAGGGGCATAGCTTGCCGGACGGGCCAAAAAACACCCCCATCGGGTCAGTGATTATCCATCTCAGTCTGTATTGTTTCTTTCTCTTTTCCTGAATATTTTGTATGTAATTTAAATTAAATTTACATTTAAATTTGTATTTCTACTACTAACGCCTTCCTATTTAGCTGTAGGTTCTAAAAACGTCACTGACAATAATTAGCTGTGATTGGGGCCATAGCTGGCCGGACTGGCAAATAAAACACGCCCACCGTGTCGGTGATGTTATTATTATTGGACGTAGATGTACTAACGGCAGGATATTCAAGTGGCCCAACGAAACCAAGCAAGGGCTTGCTAACGCCCGAAGGTCTTGCCGCATAACGTGCGGTGACGAAAATCGCGAACAATTAGAAAGATGACATAACAATAGAGTTTTTAGACTAGGTATGGAAGTAGCATTATTTATTAGTTGGAACATAAGATCCGAAATGGGTTATGGTTAGCATAGTTACTATTACAGGTTTGAAGAAAAAGCGGTAAAATGTTTCTAGTAATTCTGCTCGGAACTGAATTCGGAAGAATCAATTTGACCGTTAATTAATTTGTGTAAGAAGATTACACCAAGCATGGTTCTACGATCAGAAAGAGTATGAAGATTTATCAGTAAAAGTCTACCAAGATAAGAAGGCATGCGAGAATCAGGATTCCAGTGATATCCCCGGAGGGCAAAGATCAGAAATTGTTTTTGTACGGATTAAATTATATCCTGATGAACCTGGTATTGGGGACACCAATTACAAGATCCATACTAAAGAATTGGACGGACAAGTGAAGTATAAAGGGTTTTAGTAACGTAGGGATCGTCAAATTCTTTCGACCAGCGTTTAATGAAATCCAGAACACCAAAGGCTCGATTAGCAGCAGAAGAAATATGCTTGTCAAACTTAAGTTTGGGATCTAAAATGATACCCCAACCATCAACCGATTCAATACGATCAAGTTGCTTGCTATTAATAAAATAATTGTTCAAGAAGGGCGTTCGCCTATAAAAAGACTTTAATTTACATTTACTGCAATTAAGATTTAATAAATTTACTTGACACCAGGTTTGAAAACTGTCAAGATCAGATTGCAACATTTGGCCAGATAGAAAATTAGAAGACGTCAGGCAAAGTTTTACGTTACCGGCAAACATCAGCACCCGAGAGTGACTTATCACAGAGGGGAGGTCATTAATAAACAATGTGAATAACAACGGTGGTAAAATAAACTTTTTGAGTTGTAAAAGTTAAATAATTGGAGATCCAAAGAATTAGGTTATTTGGAAATCCCAAAACATGAAGTTTATGCAGTAAAAGTTTATGAAGTCAGTGTAAATAACATCTGTTTGCATTTCATTTTAAAATCCCTTGATTACAAAAGAAGTGAATTCCAATAGGTTAGTGGTAGTAGATCTAATTTTCACAAATCCATACTGACAGGGTGAAATTATAGATCTACAAAAATGTTGCTGTTGAGAAGTAATCAATTTCTCAAAAATCTTAGGAATAGCAGACAACTTAGAAATACCTCCATAGTTCTGAACGTTGGACTTGTTTCCTTTTTTAAGGAGAGGAATAATGAATGATTCTTTCCAGATGTTAGGAAAAGAACATAACTCAACGGACAGTTCAAATAATTTATACAACGGCTTCATTAGACCTTCAGCGCAATACCTCAGCACACAGCCTTGTACTCCATCAGGTCCCGGTGAAAATACAGGCTTCATGACCCTTAGATCACTTAGTAGTGAACTTTCCGTGATCAAAGGTCCAAAAACGCAATTTGAGTCATTTACGTGATGAGGATAAGGCAGACCCAATTGGTAATCTTGAGAACTGTAAGTCGTTTGAAAAAGTTTAGCAAATAGATCGGCGATGGCCTGATCTGAGTCTGCTTTCGTATTTTCGAAAAATACGGTTGATGGTAGTGTTGATGATTTACATTTCGCATTATCGAAATTATAAAACCGCATTGGATCCCGCTGGAACTGTAACCTACAACTCTTCAGGTAATCCTTATAACATTGGTTATTTAGGACAGAGAAATTGGGTCGAGCAATCAGATAGCGAGAGTAATCCAAGAAAGAGCCAGTTTTCTTGAACTTTCTATACATCCTTGACTTTATATTTTTTAAGTTTATTAATTCTTGTGTATTGTGAATTAAAAAAACCGGGACACATAAATCAAATAAATTATTTAAAGTGGATTTATAATTCGTGATTGCACTATCCATGTCTCTACACATGTAAAGCCGAGACCAGTCAGTCCGGTATAAGAGCTGAGTTAGTTTAGCAAAGTCGGTTTTCTGAAATTGACGAGCTCGCTCTGGAGGTTTACTGCGTGTGCGTAGCATCCGGGCAGGTAAATCAATCAACACCTCTAAAGTGGGGTGATAAGGATCTTCAGGACATGATATGGGCCCAGTACGGAAAACAGATAAGAAGGAATGATCCAAAACATAAATAAGATCAAGCATTTTATTTAGAGAATTTGAGATACCATTGATTTGACACAATGACATCCCAAATAAATTGTCAAGAAAATAATTTTGGGTCGTGGAAGTCAACACACTAGAGTCGGGACTAGAATCCAACGGCAGTGTAAACCAGTCGCGCATGTCATGTGTATTTCAATATTAAATTTTCTTATATTCAAAAGGCAACTAAAACGAATAAGTGTATAACTATCTACGAATAGAATTATTAAACAAAGCTCAAAAATACAAAATATTATAATAACGGCCTCAGGTAGATATGCACGTATATGGGTATATAAATGTAGGCCGATACGTGCATACAAACGCAGACTCACTAAATTAATTTACATAATTTGTGCAATAAAACGCACTAATATGCATGTGCGTGTAGTACACTTGGATTATTGTTTTGGTTTAATTCTTTTTAGGCGGCTATGCCGTACTTACAAAACAGCTGATCAACGTTGTCGACAGGCCTGTTGACCATTGTGCTGTGTGAACGTTAGAATTTAAAATTATTCATATATATATAATTCAAGGCACTACACTTACATACTGCATCGAAATTTAATATAAGAATACAAATTAATTAGAATAAGATTGACAAAAAAAAAGGTTATATGCCACAAAATAGTTGTGCAGGACGTACTGCTTGCTAAGGTATGCGTTGTCGCTATACTTAAAAATTGTGGTTGTTGTTTCCAGACTCGCTAAATTGTTGTTGCTGTTGCTGGACACTCAAAAATTGTTGTTAGCCAATTGCTATATGCTCTGCCCGTGGTTATTGTTGTTGGCCATTTGGTGGGTAGTTGTTGCGCAACTGCGCACTACTTGCCGTCTCACAAGGCAGAATGTCACGATCACTAGACTACGCGCAGTATTGGCGCAGGTCCATTTACATCCTCCAATGCACAAGTCAGGCAGGGCAGAAGCTCTCCAAGAATTGAAATTTCAAGTACAACTAGATCGCTCGGACACAAGAAAGAAATTTGCTTGAAGGTATGATAATTACCCGTGTACCGTAAATATATAGATACGTGTACGGGGGTGAACAAATATCTCCTCAATTTGGGGCGAAACTTCGGCTGACGTCACGGATGGTTAAATATATATAAAAATGATTGATGGAACATTGTGCACTTCAATCTAGAGCGAGGCTCGTAACCGGAAAAAGTAAGAAGAAGTAGTATGGCCGGCCTAATGTGTCAAAATCAGCTGTTGCTTGCGGGGGTGGGTATGCTAACTCCGATTTCTGCACTCCATACTATGCTTACAGGGCAGCTTACGATTTATTTTAATCGACAGAATAGAATAAATGATCCAGAATACACTTTATATTATCGTTGACAGTCGCTTTGTCGACTGTTTACAATAAATAAAAAAAAATAAAACAGGTTGCACTTAGTGAGTAATTTATTAAAAAATACAATTTAAATAAACAGTATACACAGAGAGATTCGAGTTCGCGTCTGATAGTCCGCCAGGCAATATCCCTACCAACGAGCTACAGCATCATTCTAATTGTCTTTGTCAAAATCTGAGTTAAAAATAACACACATGCAGAAACAATCGCATTAGTATTCGATAAAGAGCTCACGCTTATGAATGTGCATATACATATGGATGTATGCATGTGATCACACGCATGCAGAAAACGTCTGCGCTTGGCGCTTGCCTCCACGTGGTGTGCCAATACTCAAATACATTTTATTTATTAGCTTCTGTGTTTCTTAACCGATGTGGCTGAAATTTGCTTTACTGCATTCTCATTGAACTACATTACATTTATATATTGACGAGCATTGTAAGTCGTAAGAATTGTGGCTGTAAATGCAATTACAAATGTTTTTTCTGTTAATGGGGGAAGGGGGGAGGTATCCAAAATCCGAAATGTTCATAATCGGCGTTTCGTTTACGAGAACACATTAAATCATTGCGTATATAGTATATATAAATATTCATTCGAACTAAATTAATTTTATCGATTTCAGTAAAACGGTGTGGGCTATCGATCATTTGATATAAACTGGATCTCCGCATGTCATAGACGAGTCTATAGCCGTCTCTAGCTCTTATAGTTTTCGAGATCGACGCGTTCTTACAGACGGATGGACGGACGGACGGACGGACGGACGGACAGATGGTCAGACGGACAGACAGGCGGACATGGCGAGATCGACTCGGCTGTTGATCCTGATCCAGAATATATATACTTTATGGGGTCGGAAATGCCTGCTTCTGCCTATTACATACATTTGCACAAAACCATTATACCATTTTTATCCATTTTCAATGGGTTCAGGGTATAAAAATAAAATAAACAAGAATGCTCTAGTCGGGAGAACCCGACTAGGAGATACCCTGAACCCGCCTCTGGGTTCCGTCGTTACAGACATTTAAGCCCCTTTGCATTCATACATACCCACACCAAATCATACATACGCACACACTTTCTTTGCATTCTTGAATAGCTTGTAGACTAAGAATATAATCGTTATGAAATTTTAAGGTAGCAAAAGCATTGAAATCTGTATACAAACCAAAACGCAATTGTGTGGTACTTGATTTGCGATTCTTTTATTTTTTTAAATATGGGAGGCAAATGGGGTGAGGTGTCCAAAATTCGAATCACTCACAATCTGAGTATTATTTACGAGAAAATATTAAAAATTTGGCGGCTCTAGCTCTCCGGGTCATAAAACCGATAAATACCTATAATAAGAAAACGAGGTAAGCTATCGATAATTTGAAATAAATTTGATCTGGGTGTAGTATATACGAACCTTAAAAGTTCAGCTCTCTAGCTCTTCTAGTGGCTGAGATCGATGGGTTCATACAGACGGACAGACACACGGACATGGCTAGATTGAATCGGCTATTACTCCTGACCAACAATATAAATACGTTTTGTGGTCGGAGATGCCTCCTTGAATATTTCTGCATGTTTTACATAACAATTATTCACTTTTTACCCATTTTCAATGAGTTCAGGGTATACAAATAAATGTTCGCGCTTCGCGATCGCTTTTAATATATGCAGACAAATCTAAGTATGCAGTAATTTATCGCAAAATTTTCACAAAATAGGAAACTATATCTATATATCAAATGTTGGTTGCAGTTTATTTGCGAAAGCTTTTTGAGAGTGTGCATACCAAATACCAGTTTTTTTCCCATTTTCGTTGCAATCCAGAATTTTTCAAATCGCCGATGTCCCAGCATTAAGTTGCACTTTGACCAATAAGTGTGTTGAATTGAAAAAAAAAGAGAGATTCGAACCCACGTTTGGTAGCCCGCCAGGCAACACCTCTACCACCGAGCTACAGCAGCCACTTATGTCCATGTCTGTCAAAATCTGAGAAAAAAAAGCACACATGCACAAACAATCGCATTACAATTTGAAAAAGAGCTCAGGCCACTGCATGCACACGCATGCAGAAAACGTCTGCGCTTTAGCCAATATATAAACACATTTTCTTTAATAACTTCTGTGTTTATTAACCGATTTTGATGTAATTTGTTTTAATGCATTCTTATTAAACGACAGTACATTTATGAATTAACTAGCAGCCAAAGTAGTAATACTAGTGAAAGATGAGGAAGGTATCCCAAATCTGAAATATTCACATGCTGCGTATCGTTTACGACAACATATTTAACCAAATTTGGTGGTACTAGCTCGTAATAGTTTCTGAGATATGCTAAAAAAAACCGGGTCAAAAAACTAATAAACACTGATTATTGTAAGGAAATGGGGCAAGTTATCGATCATTTGAAATTAACTTGATATGCGTATGGTATATAAGAGCCTAAAAATCCAAGTTTAGCTCTCTACCTCTTGTAGTCTCGGAAATCGACGCCGGACGGACGGATCGACTCGGCTAGTGATTCCGATCAAGATTATATACACTTTATTAGTTCGGAAATGCCTCCTCTGTCTGTTATAGGGTTTTTACACCGGATTTAACAGAGTCTGTTAAAATGGCAACTGAAAAACTTGTTTACACCAGCCGATTCCGCAACTGCAGTCATTGAACAGCTGATCGCTATTAACGCTGCGTGTCGGCTAAAACAAAAAATGTATAAAAATTGATTTTATGAGTAATATCTCAGCTGAATCTTGGCACATCAATGTCAAACACTTTTATTGCGTCGTTGTTGGCTGATGCTGGTAGAGAGGTATAGCAATATGTGAGTAAATAAAACAACATACCTAGGTAATAATAAAAACACATGTATTTAAAGGGCCGCTTTGGTCAGGGAAAAGATAACTTTTGAATGGACGGGAATGCTTCGATTGCTTCAGCATTCTGTATATATACATGTACAAGAGGAGATTTTCTTTATAACTATTTTGTTTTCCGTTTAGCCGGTTGGGCAGAGGAGCAGCTTTCTTCCATGTTTACTGAGCAGGTCGTTAGCCATGTCGTCATCCACATACGAACTGCATCCGTCTGCAATTTAAATATAAGTTATATTAATTGCAAAATTATAAATACATAAATAAATATTAATTATTATTTAGAAATATAAAAAAAAACACTCACCTGTCAATCTTCATTTTTACCTCACTTGGCAGCACCTCCACGCCCAGCGTCTCCAATCTGGTAGCCGAAACCATCGATTTGATCTTGGCGTGTCCATTTCGTGCCCAATCAAAACTCCCCCGCTGCTCATTTCAAACCAATAAACAGCACAAAAAAAAACCTATATACTAGAACCGCTAAATGTTAACAGCTAAAATCAAAATGCAACCCTGCCAATATTTTCGCAGCAGCGGCCACAGCGGACTATCGGCCCGCTTGACACACACACAAACCCGTGTAATTCTTATGGGACAAAAGCGGCAATTGCGAAATCCCACTGCAGTTGCGGTAGTGACCCCGGTCTAAACACCCTATAACATACATTTGCGCAAAACAATTATACCCTTTTTACCCATTTTCAATGGGTTCAGGGTATTAGTAGTAGGGAACTGTATGTTTTGTGACAGGAAATAGCTGTCAATTTAATTATGTGATGTGAATAATTAATGATGTATGACCCTACATGACCCTAATTAATATGCAGGCACCTTTTTGTGGGAGGGGTGTAAGTAGTAGGAAATTGTATGTTCTGTGACAGGAAGTTGCTGTCAATTTAATTACGTGATGTGAATAATTAATGATTTATGACCCTACGTGACCCTAATTAATATGCAGGCACCTGACTCTTTTTGAGGGAGGGGGAAGTGAGGGAACCAATCGTCATGGGCCGTTGTGACCTTTTGAGGAAGGAGCTGAGGAAAGTGGCCGTTACATTTTAGTAACTGTCCCTTTTCTGAAGTAGCATGGGTGCCCGATCATTAAAATTCAGATGTTAAGTGGGAGGGGTTATGAGATCACGTGCGCACAAGTGCACGCAACTACTTGTTCATCTACTTTTTCGGGGGTGGGGAAAAGGGACCAATCATTAAAAAACCGGTTTAATAAGGGACCGCTCATTAGAATTCAGATTTGAAGTGGGAGGGGTTATGCGATCACAGGCGCACAAGTGCACGCATCGACTTGTTTGTTTACTTTTTCAGGGGTGGGTTGAGAGCTCGATCAGGCACGTGCGCATTTAATTTACTCTCCCTTTTTTGAAGAGTGTGAACAGACCGTTTTTCTACACGGCGAAGGAACACAAGTGCGGCGCACACTAGTAAACAGGTTTTGTTAGAGAAAAAGGTTCGATCGTAAATTCTAATGTATGGGATAAAAGAAAGACAACAGGTTTTCATTTTACAGATTTTTTGTCAATTTATTTACTGGTTTGTTTATAATACAATTTATTTAATATATATTTTCTAGCTTAGGATTAAATCGTTTTAAGTATTATTATTTATATATTACTTAATTTAATGTACTGTGATATAAGGCGTTCTAGTTTTTGTATTCGTATAATATAAAAGTGACAGGCGCAGGTGTCACATCCAGTTATTGCCTGATCTGAGGACCAGGGACATATTGTTAAATGTTCTCCGTATTGCGATGTTCTAATGTGAGATTTTTCGTATTTGGTGAAATATTCTCGGTATTCCGCCAACAGCCGTTGATGCTCACTAAAAATCATCCCATCAAATTCGGCTAGAAAACCATAAATTTTCTTTACAATGGAGGTGTAGCCAAATTTTGAAATTAATCCCATTTCTGTACTGTACTTCTTCAAGATAAAATTAGAACTGAATGCAGCCTTGATACTGGGAGCCTACTTATACAGCTGACTCTTTTTTAAAAATATTTCTCTATAGTTGTTTGCATCTCTTTCTATTTCTCGTCCCATCTTTTTATAAATTTCAAAGCATAAATGAGTTAAATCTATTTCTTCGTCATTTCTATAAGTTACATTTAAATCGGTGAACCGTATTTCATTTTTTTGAGTCATTGCACATTTGGGAATAATATGATTATAATATATACTTGTAATTTGATTTTTCAATAATGTATTCCAACATAAGAAGGATGTAAAATTATACCCAATCGTATAAACGATCGCCAGGATTCGCCATCAAACTCAATTTTATTACCATATTGATTTAATACTAAAATACATTGATTTTCCGGTTTTCTGATCAACTATTGTATCAGGCATTAAGAACTCAAACTGTTTAAGCCTTAACTGGATATATTCCTTGTGCGTTAACAATCGAATCCACTCCTCCTTTTCTAGGCCAATGAAATTTCGTTTATGTTGTTGCATCCAGATCATGGGTGTAAATGCTCTTGTAGTTGAAACTTTTAGCTTAAGATCTACATAATATTCAAATCCGAAAATTAATTCATGATCTTGGGGCTTCCTACACTTTCTCGCTTTTTTTAACGGTTGCGTGGTTCATGTTGGTTGACATCTGAATCAAACTAACTCTAAATTAACGTACGCGCACCTTTTAAGGCACCGACTCTCATTAAATCTTTTCAGTATGTTACATAAAGTTGAGGCAAGATGTTGAAGGTAGATAGAAACTCTTGCGTTTTGGTTGATTTCCAATATGTATTTGGAAACGATAATCAGGTTTTCGTTAAGGAACTAGCATTCATGCAGGGTGGTTCGGTTATTCCAAATTTCTTTCACATCAAACCACCCTACAATATAAAGGAGCTGGATGAAGTAAATCAAAAGACTAATTTAATAGCCCAAGAATATGTAGATGGTTTGGATTGGTCAGATGGAGATATTTCATATTTAGGGCTGGAGGATATATTAACGCCATTAAACAGTTTCGCCTCAATCATTGTAAGGGGCGATGCTAAGAAACAATTTTTAATGAAATATTTATCTTCAAACATAATTGATTTGGAGCTTGAAGAAAGTTTAATACACTTCCCAAACTATTTCACAAATTGCAGAATACATAAAAAATCTTCAAACCAATGCGCACTTAATAATTTATTCAGACTTTTTGTAATTATGGAATGTTCAAATTTCGAAATTTATGGAAAATAAAAATTCATAAATTTTATTTTTTTTTTAATTGAGCTGTCATTATTTATTTATTTATTTTCTTAATAACTATAATAGGTATAATATGGTGCATTCAAATGATGCATAAAATCCTTGAACATTGAACAATAGCAACTCGCTCCAGATCCATTTTTAGAAGTTTGTTTTTGATGCTTATACTAGACGATGCGCTGAACTAATCAAGTCAACGGAGAATATTCAACTAATCGTTCATGAATAAGCAAACAATTTACTTTTGTGTTCCTATAACTTGCATTCTCCAGTTCGATAGAAACTCTCACATCAATTGGTCCCGTTTTAACAGACTCATTCTGATGCGAAAGATAGCGAAACGTTCTTGTCCAAAATTAACATTCATGTCATCATATGGATACGTTTCAGAATTCAAGTACACTTTTATTTTTCTCAAGTGATTTTGAATTAGTGCTCCATTTAGTGAAAATGCTATTATCGCAAAACGGGGATGCTCCCTGTTGGCTGCAAGCTTAACATTCCATATATGATGGGAGCCCTCCGCTAGTGCGAGACTAAGATAGCAGTCCCAGCTACGAAATTCTATTGATGCGAAAGATCAATAGCAATAATCGGCGCCTTTTCCTTAAACTGGCTAGGTGAAAGCAGCGGCCGAGACTCTTTCATATAATAGCTTTGTTGGAAATTTGTATACATGTCGTAGAGGCTAGCGAAACGTTCTCGTCCAAAATTAACATTCATGTCATCATATGGATACGTTTCAGAATTCAAGTACACTTTTATGTTTCTCAAGTGATTTTGAATTAGTGCTCCATTTAGTGTAAATGCTATTATCGCAAAACGGGGGCGCTCCCTGTTGGCTGCAAGCTTAACATTCCATATATGATGGGAGCCCTCCACTAGTGTGGGATTAAGATAGCAGTCCCAGCTACGAAATGCTATTGGTAACGAACCACCGAACCGTAGTCGAACTGAACATTGCCAATTTCTTCTCATCACTAAGTGCTACATGTGGTATTTTCCATGTTATATTGGAAATATTCAGTTTAAATTCAACATCTCCAATTTTCGAATAAATTACATCTTCCATGCTTTTAGTCATGAGTAGTATAAGCTCATGTTTACAATTTAACAAGACTTTATTACAGTCTTCTCCAAATCCAAGTAAGAATTTAAGAGGAACGGAGAAATTAAAATATCCACTGTTTGCTAGCTGTTAATTAGATCCATTAAACCATCCAGAGTTACTAAGCATGTGACTCTCACTCTTGTTGATTGAAATGTAGTTTTTTAAGGTGGTCGTTGTACCAACAAATCGTGTGCGATCGATTTCAATGCCATTCAATTCATATCGAATTTCATCAAACAAATAACCCATACAATTGTTTTTTAATTTACCAGCGTTAGTAGGTGTGTTGTCAGCCAAACAAATCGAGCCCTCAATATTAATAAAACTCTCGCTCGGTAATACATAAAGATCCTGATTTTGGATTGTAATTCGAACTTCATCATTAGTCTTAAATGGTTGAAGGTAGGGTGAGTAACTATGATATTCTTTTTTATTATGCTCTCGTCGGAATAGGGCTTCTCTCGAACATTCAAGATATCGCTCATTGCGTTCTGATTGTAAGACCCAAAGACTTTAAAAATAATCTGTTTGCAGGTGTAAGAGTTCTCCTTACTGATCTTGTTTCCTCTATGTTAGAACTCGGAATGTTTGAGGTGGGGTTATTACACGCATATTTATTGTAAATAATCATTGTCGTGGTCTTAAATGTAAGCATACTGTAACAAGCAATGTGAGTTATAATTTAAATCTGAGTGAGCGGTCTAACGACACTTAATACAAGTAAACCAAATTATGTATACTGGGATGATCCGAATGAGATCGTTAATAGACTGAGACTTCTAGTTGCATCACAATCAGCTGGTCATAGTAATCATAACAATGAAATAGTTTCCATAATTGAAGAGCTGCGAGAAGCAAAAATAATTTTTAAATAAAAATGATGTGTTCAATGATTTTAGCAACAATATCAAAATGTCGCTTGACAAGTTCGGTCATTTTTCCTCCAGCAACATTAAAAACCAAAATTATACTATGAAGAAATCTATTCCTGGCATATTGATAGATAATGAAAGTAATATTATTTTTTCAAACAAAAGACTTAAAAATGTAGGTGAGCCCCTAGAAGACAATGATGTATGCACAAAAATATTTATGGAACGTAAAATAAAGCAAACGATGAGAAAGAAAGATAAACTTTTAATTGAGCAAATTACATCGAACGAGAAACAGATAGGCGAGATAGCATCTAGTTTCCAGAATATAAAAGCTGAGTATAGAAGTGAAATTCAAAACACAGATAAATCACTTTAAGAATACGTGAACACAGAAATTTAAACATTACGTCGTCGAATTAGCACTGAAAATCGAAAGATGTTATCTGCAATGGAGACATTAAAAACCTATATATTTACATATTTTAAACAACACGCAGTTTAGGGGAGAACTATAAAAAATGTATGCACTTGTGAGGTATAAGGTAAAGACTTAATGGTCGTCGACAAGTTCGGTCACTTCTCTAATAAGTGATACAACAGGAAATATGAGCTCCAGTTGTTGGACTTGCATATGGATAATAAGCAATATGTTGATGCACAAAACAGGCGAATTAAAAACATCAGTAATGCAATGGACGAAAAAGACACGGTTAACACTAATTTTCTACAATCGAGAATCACCGAAGCGACAAAAGACTTGCACTCGCTTATAAACATGTAAAATGAAAAAAAAAATATATATATATGTATATATATATAAAAAAAAACGTAAATCAATATTGAAAGACTGATTATTAACATACGCATCAAGTGAAGTTGACATTAAGAACAGAAAATATATAGATGGAAAAAATAAATCAATGGGAAAACATGACTAAAAGAGATTTAATTAATGAATTACATGCACCAGCCCGTAAAAACTTTAGGCGTCGACGTGTTGTTATAAAAGGAATCGACGACCTTTGGCAAGCAGATTTGGTAGAAATGGGAAAGTACTCGTCATCGAATAAAGGCTATAAGTTTCTATTGACGGTTATCGACACATTCTCTAAATATGCATGGAGAGTTGCATTGAAATCTAAATCAGCTAAAGATGTTACTAACGCTTTATCAAGTATTTTTAAATTTGGACGAATTCCTAAGAATTTACAAACCGACGATGGGAAAGAGTTCTTTAATACTACTTTCAAAACATTATGTGAAAAAAATAACATCAACCACTATTCGACATATAGTGGGTTAAAAGCGTCTATTGTTGAACGTTTTAATAGAACCCTCAAGGAAATTATGTGGCGAGAGTTTAGTTTCAAAGGAACATGTCATTGGATTGAAATGTATTTCAATTTTATGTTCGTATAAGCAAGCATAAACATACATTTGAAAAGGGATATTGTCCCAACTGGACAAGGAAAATTTTTAAAATAAAACGAATACAAATGACAAATCCAACTAGATACATATTAGAAGACTATCAGGGTGCGCCCCTTCAAGGCGGTTTCTATAAAGAGGAGCTAAGGAAAACACGTTATCCAAATACTTATCTAGTTGAAAAGATAATAAAACGAAAAAACGATCGAGTTTTTGTTAAATGGTTGGGGTTCCCTAATGAACACAACTCTTGGATACACAAGAACGAGGTGCTCTAAATGGCGACAGATCAGCAACGACGAACGTCTGAAACCATTACACTTAAACACACACACACAGCAATATTATGCCAATTAATTTTCAATGAAAGACATTCAAATGAAATTCATAAAATGCGTATTTATTTAATCATTTTTATTTTTTTATTTTCTTATTTATATACATATAAAACGATGGTTATTTAATTTAGTTATGTTTCTTTATTGGAGGTGAATACATTTTTTCTTATATATCTAAAAATCACAATTAGCTTATGAACTTATTCTATAATGACCCCAAGCATATTTTTGGATGCCATCTTCTCTTATTTTTCTCTTATCATCTAATCCACTTAAAGTGGTTTTCTTAAATCTATGCGTATATAAATTATGAAACATAGTTATAAACATTAACATACTATCACATAGTTTCTTATTTTCAAATAAACTTATAACTTATAACTATAACTTATAAGATTTTTTGACTCCTTTAGATTTTTTTATGCACCCTCCGCCTTCAAGCGATAAGGAGTACATCTTTGCCCTTAAACCTACAAACTCGACCATACTTTTGCCGCAGTTTTCGTGTTTCATCATTCCGGTGTGGCCCTTTGGTTAAGCGGACAAAACGGAAGATCATTATGCAAATCGTGTAGGTTTGATGGATACATTAAATCAACCTCAAGAATATTTCTTCTTCGGTCAACCACTGAAAACCTGTATAAGGGAGACATTGCGACATGGCCCAACCGTATAGATTGCTTACATCTAAATACATAAAGTATTCAGACGGTTTGCTGGCATCGTATTCAGAGAGATATTTATGATTGGTTTTTGAGTACCTTTTACAGCACTGTACAAGCCCACCACGAATACCGCTCTGAATAAACCTATACATATCAATGTCAGTTAGCAGCTCCAGCTCAATTTCTGTTGTCTTGAGCATAGCATCCCAAGACAGACCAGGAGTTGTAAAATAATAAGCCGGATCAAGGGAGTAAATTTTCTGACAAATTTCTCTGAAATTTTGGAAAATGTCTGCTAACAAAAGCACATCAGTTTTAAGATACAATTTCATGTAATCTTTTAAGGTTTGACAACCAAAAACTGTCCAGACATGTTGAGCATGTGCATAATCTTCTTCTGTACATTCGGAGTTTGTGAGGCTATTAAAGAAATTTTCTCTCGAAGGTAGAGAGCTCTCACTTAAACGACTCTCTGAGTCTAAATATTCGTATGGGAACACCCCCTTTCTATGAACCAGGTTGAATTGGTCATCAAGTGGGAAGAAACGTCTGACACTTTCAAACCTTTCAACACTTAAGTTTGCGCTTAGCGCATCTAAACTTGTTGCCATGAAACGATATGTATCGAGAAATCTAATTTCAAGATTTTTATCGTGGGAGGCAATCTGTGTATATTTAGAAAGGGAGATGTACAATTCCTTATTCGGTGGCAGAACCTTGATTTCACCATCGACTTTGTTTAATTCTCTAACGAATAAATGTGAATCATACTTAGAGAAGTTATGGAAAAATACAGGGACAAAAGGTGCAATTTGGAAATTAATGTTGCAGGCATTATGCGGTGCAATGGCAATGATCTCTAACGCGATCAGCTCCTAAAGCCTTTTTACAAATATGGCAGTTAAAAGCTATTCCAAAACAGAACTTAGAACTCAGAACCCTTCAGAACTCATTGTTATGGGCCTAACTGTACTTAGGTATGAGGTGTAAATTTCGTTCACATCTTTTATTAGAGATTTAACGAAATTTTCACCTGCATTTTCACCTGTCTCCATAACAAATTTGTCTAAATTGGAATTAAAGGCGCATTTGATGAAATACGAGAATGCAGTGGGAACATGTTCATGTGTTGCCACTACATTCTCACTAACTCTAGAGTTTAATGGCTTTAACATGAATTCGAAATCTGCATAGACTACGAAGGGTACATCTAAACTAAAATTTTTAAAACTTTGACTTGCCTTTTCCGCCGATGGCAAGGTCGATACCATCTTTCCACACTGCTGTTTATGCACCTCGTGTAGTTTTTTGCCGTGGGAATAGTGCCACAGAACAGTAGCTCTTCTGTGTGGCTTGTTAATTGGGTGCGTACAAGTCTGAAAATATAAATCAACGTATTTCATAAGTTATTTTCTAAATATACGCATATGTTTATTTATATTTGACTACATACCTTGATAAATTTCTTATCCATACAAAATGGGCCCGACCTTCCATCTCCAACAGCATTAGGCTCACGTGGGATTGTTTCTCCTCCTTAGTTAAATATAAGGGCCACTAACTGCTCCAATCTCCTCGTCGAATCCGAAAACTTTTACGCTTATGGTCGGGTTTTGCTCTTCAAACACTTTGAGTTGTTTCAAAGGGAGAGGAAACTCCATGTTTTCCGTTGGGGGTGGCGATAGGACCGCTATGGTTTGCGGTAGACCCCCTGAGGAGAACGTTCGAAATGATGACCGACTTATCTCCTCTGGAGTGGGTGGTGACAGATCCGTTGGGAGTGGCGAAAGTTCCGCTAGCGTTGGCGGTAAGCCCCCTGAGGAGAACGTTCGAAATGATAACCGGCTTATCTCCTCTGGTGTGGGTGGTGGCAGATCCGTTGGAAGGGAAGCGATGGGTCCTTTGGGGTGGCAATGGGTCCGTTGGGAGTGACGATGTTGTTGCTTCTAAACACAACATTAGTTCTGGAACTACTGATGCGGGTTCAATGAAGGAAAGGAGCCTTTATAGCTCAGGGACTGATTTTTCTATTACTTCATTCAATTGATAAATATTAGAGATAGGGACAAACAGGTTTAAGAGGACATAAGGTATGATCCGGTGCATCTACAATACAAGCGTGTACACTTTTTGAAGAAACTTCTCACGCTCAAAGTCATAAAACAATCAAAATAATGTGAAGATGAAAGAAGATATCCTAAAAATCAGTGAAATCTGGGTCATTCGATGAGTCTGATACTAAAAATTTACACGTAAACCATAAGTCATAAAACTAGAATAATTAGGAGAAAACAATTACAGAAGCCCATCCATACATTACCAGAATACATGATTAGTCCTTTACCCTTGGCACACGCACCCAGAATAGAGCTGTTTACCCTTGTCAGTAGGTGTCTATAGGCGTGAAATTTACGATCGAACCTTTTTCTCTAACAAAACCTGTTTACAAGTGTGCGCCGCACTTGTGTTCCTTCGCCGTGTAGAAAAACGGTCTGTTCACACTCTTCAGAAAATGCGCACGTGCCTGATCGAGCTCTCAACTCACCCCTGAAACAGTAAACAAACAAGTCGATGCGTGCACTTGTGCGGCTGTGATCGCATAACCCCTCCCACTTCAAATCTGAATTCTAATGAGCGGTCCCTTATTAAACCGGTTTTTTAATGATCGGTCCCTTTTCCCACCCCCGAAAAAATAGACGAACAAGTCGATGCGTGTACTTGTGCTCACGTGATCTCATAGCCCCCTCCCAATTAAAATCTGAATTTAAATGATCGGGCACCCACGCTACTTCAGAAAAGGGACAGTTACTAAAATGTAACTGCCACTTTTCTCAGCTCCCCCCTCATCAAAAGGTCACAAAGGCCCATGACGATTAGTTCCCTCACTTCCCCCTCCCTAAAAAAGGGATCACGTACCTGCATATTAACGATCGGTCTCCTCACACCCCTCCCTCAAAATGGGCCAGGTGCCTGCATATTAATTAGGGTCACGTATGATCATAACTCATTAATTATTCACATCACGTAATTAAATTGACAGAAACTTCCTGTCACAGAACATACAATTCCCTACTACTTGTGTTTGGGGATCGATCGTTAATATACAGGTACGTGAGCCTTTTTTAGGGAGGGGGAACTGAGGGAACCATTCGTCATGGGCCTTTGTGACCTTTTGAGGAGGGGGGAGCTGAGGAAATTGGCCGTTACATTTTAGTAACTATCTCTTTTCTGAAGTAGTGTGGGTGCCCGATCATTAAAATTCAGATTTTAAGTGGGAGGGGTTATGAAATCACGTGCGCACAAGTGCACGCATCGACTTGTTCATCTACTTTTTCGGAGGTGGTAAAAGGGACCGATCATTAAAAACTGGTTTAATAAGAGGCCGCTCATTTAAATTCAGATTTGAAGTGGGAGGGGTTATGAGATCACGTGCGCACAAGTGCACGCATCGACTTGTTCGTCTTTTTTTTCGGGGGTGGGCAAAAGGGACCGATCATTAAAAAACCGGTTTAATAAGGGACCGCTCATTAGAATTCAGATTTGAAGTGGGAGGGGTTATGCGATCACAGGCGCACAAGTGCACGCATCGACTTGTGTGTTTACTTTTTCAGGGGTGGGTTGAGAGCTCGATCAGGCACGTGCGCATTTAATTTACTCTCCCTTTTTTGAAGAGTGTGAACAGACCGTTTTTCTACACGGCGAAAGAACACAAGTGCGGCGCACACTAGTAAACAGGTTTTGTTAGAGAAAAAGGTTCGATCGTAAATTCTAATGTATGGGATAAAAGAAAGACAACAGGTTTTCATTTTACAGATTTTTTGTCAATTTATTTATTGTTTTGTTTATACTATAATTTATTTTAATATTTTTTCAAGCTTAGGATTAGTTTTTTTATCATTCTATTATTTAATTTAGTGTACTGTGATATAAAGCGTTATAGTTTTTGTATACGTATAATATAAAAGTGACAAGCACGGGTGTCACATCCAGTTATTGTCTGATCTGAGGACCAGGGGCATATTGTTAAATGTTCTCCGTATGTTCTAATGTGAGATTTTTTGTATTTGGTGAAATATTCTCGGTATTCCGCAAACAGCTGTTGATGCTCAGGAAAAATCATCCCATCAAATTCGGCTAGAAAATCATCAATTTTCTTTTCAATAGAGGTGTAGCCAAATTTCGAAATTAATCATATTTCTGTACTGTACTTCTTCAAGTTAAATTTAGAACTGAATGCAGCCTTGATACTGGGAGCCTACTCATACAGCTGACTCTTTTTTTAAAAATATTTCTCTTTAGTTGTTTACATCTCTTTCTATTTCTCGTCCCATCTTTTTATAAATTTCAAAGCATAAACGAGTTAAATCTATTTCTTCGTCATTTCTATAAGTTACATTTAAATCGGTGAACCGTATACAATTTTTTTGAGTCATTGCACATTTGGGAATAATATGATTATAATATATACTTGTAATTTTATTTTTCAATAATGTATTCCAACATAAGAAGGATGTAAAAAATATACCCAATCGTATAAACGATCGCCAGGATTCGCCATCAAACTCAATTTTATTACCATATTGATTTAATACTAAAATACATTGATTTTCCCGTTTTCTATACCTAAAATGACACTTTACTGTATCAAGCAGGGGGTGATCAACTATTGTATCAGGCATTAAGAACTCAAACTGTTTAAGCCTTAACTGGATATATTCCTTGTGCGTTAACAATCGAATCCACTCCTCCTTCTCTAGGCCAATGAAATTTCGTTTATGTTGTTGCATCCAGATCATCGGTGTAAATGCTCTTGTAGTTGAAAATCCACACTTTACTTTTAGCTTAAGATCTACATAATATTAAAATCCGAAAATTAATTCATGATCTTGAGGCTTCATACACTTTCTCGCTTTTTTTAACTGTTGCGTGGTCATGTTGGTTGACATCTGAATCAAACTAACTCTAAATTAACATCCGCGCACCTTTTAAGGCAGCGACTCTCATTAAATCTTTTCAGTATGTTACATAAAGTTGAGGCAAGATGTTGAAGGTAGATAGAAACTCTTGCGTTTTGGTTGATTTCCAATATGTATTTGGAAACGATAATCAGGTTTTCGTTAAGGAACTAGCATTCATGCAGGGTGGTTCGGTTATTCAAAATTTCTTTTACTTCATACCGCCCCACACTACAAAAGAGCTGGACGAAGTAAATCAAAAGACTAATTTAATAGCCCAAGAATATGAAGATGGTTTCGATTGGTCGGATGGAGATATTTCATATTTAGGGCTGGAGGATATATTAACGCCATTAAACAGTCTCGCCTTATTCATTGTAAGGGGCGATGCTAAGAAACAATTTTTAATGAAATATTTATCTACAAACATAATTGATTTAGAGCTTGAAGAAAGTTTAATACACTTCCCAAACTATTTCACAAATTGCAGAATACATAAAAAATCTTCAAACCAATGCGCACTTAATAATTTATTCAGACTTTTTGTAATTATGGAATGTTGAAATTTCGAAATTTATGGAAAATAAAAATGCAAAAATTTAATTTATTTTTTTTAATTGAGCTTTTTTATTTGTTTATTTATTTTCTTAATAACTATAATAGGTATAATATGGTGCATTCAAATGATGCATAAAATCCTTGAACATCAATAGCAACTCGCTCCAGATCCATTTTTAGGAGTTTGTTTTTGATGCTTATACTAGACGATGCGCTGAACTAATCCAGTCAACGGAGAATATTCAACTAATCGTTCATGAATAAGCAAACAATTTACTTTTGTGTTCCTATAACTTGCATTCTCCAGTTCGATAGAAACTCTCACATCAATTGGTCCCGTTTTAACAGACTCATTCTGATGCGAAAGATAGCGAAACGTTCTTGTCCAAAATTAACATTCATGTCATCATATGGATACGTTTCAGAATTCAAGTACACTTTTATGTTTCTCAAGTGATTTTGAATTAGTGCTCCATTTAGTGAAAATGCTATTATCGCAAAACGGGGATGCTCCCTGTTGGCTGCAAGCTTAACATTCCATATATGATGGGAGCCCTCCGCTAGTGCGAGACTAAGATAGCAGTCCCAGCTACGAAATTCTATTGATGCGAAAGATCAATAGCAATAATCGGCGCCTTTTCCTTAAACTGGCTAGGTGAAAGCAGCGGCCGAGACTCTTTCATATAATAGCTTTGTTGGAAATTTGTATACATGTCGTAGAGGCTAGCGAAACGTTCTCGTCCAAAATTAACATTCATGTCATCATATGGATACGTTTCAGAATTCAAGTACACTTTTATGTTTCTCAAGTGATTTTGAATTAGTGCTCCATTTAGTGTAAATGCTATTATCGCAAAACGGGGATGCTCCCTGTTGGCTGCAAGCTTAACATTCCATATATGATGGGAGCCCTCCACTAGTGTGGGATTAAGATAGCAGTCCCAGCTACGAAATGCTATTGGTAACGAACCACCGAACCATAGTCGAACTGAACATTGCCAATTTCTTCTCATCACTAAGTGCTACATGTGGTATTTTCCATGTTATATTGGAAATATTCAGTTTAAATTCAACATCTCCAATTTTCGAATAAATTACATCTTCCATGCTTTTAGTCATGAGTAGTATAAGCTCATGTTTACAATTTAACAAGACTTTATTACAGTCTTCTCCAAATCCAAGTAAGAATTTAAGAGGAACGGAGAAATTAAAATATCCACCGTTTGCTAGCTGTTTATCAGATCCATTAAACCATCCAGAGTTACTAAGCATGTGACTCTCACTCTTGTTGATTGAAATGTAGTTTTTTAAGGTGGTCGTTGTACCAACAAATCGTGTGCGATCGATTTCAATGCCATTCAATTCATATCGAATTTCATCAAACAAATAACCCATACAATTGTTTTTTAATTTACCAGCGTTAGTAGGTGTGTCGTCAGCCAAACAAATCGAGCCCTCAATATTAATAAAACTCTCGCTCGGTAATACATGAAGATCCTGATTTTGGATTGTAATTCGAACTTCATCATTAGTCTTAAATGATTGAAGGTAGGGTGAGTAACTATGATATTCTTTTTTTATTATGCTCTCGTCGGAATAGGGCTTCTCTCGAACATTCAAGATATCGCTCATTGCGTTCTGATTGTAAGACCCAAAGACTTTAAAAATAATCTGTTTGCAGGTGTAAGAGTTCTCCTTACTGATCTTGTTCCCTCTATGTTAGAACTCGGAATGTTTGAGGTGGGGTAAATAATCAATGTCGTGGTCTTAAATGTAAGCGAACTGTAACGCTCTCTTCACGTAAATTAACTAAATTTCCGTCTTGATCAACAATCCATAGAATAATGACTGAGTCTCTCTCGTGTTCACTGGCAAATAAATCAGGTTGATAGGTTTCTCGCTCATTTTATAGCCTGGTGGTACGTTGAGAGTAAATTCATGCTTTCAATATATCGACAGGTTGATCTGAGGTATGTACGGTATTTGACTTTAGCTCCCTTTTATAAAATCCAAATAATTGGTCAATAGTACGGTCTCTGTCAAAATATATTGGATGTTCCTTAGTTGAAATCATGACCTGAAGTGTGTTGTTGTTGCTCTCGATACGTTTTTTTTTTTTTGGTTTTACTTCCTTCAATATCTCTAATATAACATTACTATGTTTATGTCATTTAGCTCGTAGGATCCCACGGGAATCTCGAATACATGTTCTCCAATATGGAATAAATTATTATCATGATCCACATTTGAAATCGAGTTATACATGTGAAAATCGATAAGAGCACATTCATAATCCGTATGTAGTATAATAGGCGGAAAGTAGTTTGCCGATAAAGTTGAACTGCATCCTGTTAACGTAAGTGTTGTTGACATTTTGACAAGTTGTGTGTAAGTGAAGTATCAATGAACGTTCTTGTCGTTATATTTCAAATTCGAATGAAATCTGCAAATCCTCGTCTATTCCGTCCGTTATCTATGGGGTCATCTTTACTAATTAATATAAAGCCATATCTTTCTTTCCAACATAATTGACAAATTTCCTTAAAACAATCAAAACTCATATCAACGCCTACATGATCCTGATAGACGTGTTTCATATTTAGAGCATCTTGTTTAAACATTAGAATTAGGTTTGCATTATCACGCACAAGATGTTTCGGAATACGTGTGTATGTTTGGCATAAATAAAACGCATCGATGTTGCTATGTAAGCCCATGCAAATGTACGTACGAATATTATTTTGTTTTTCACACGCTACTTCATCAAATATCATTATCGAGTTCTTTTTGGCCTTGTCTGGTGCTATTACACTTTCATTTTCAGAATATGTAAAATAGCCCATGCCTTTGATCGGGCCTACAAGTTTTTTTAAATATTCGAATTTAGGTTGAAATAACGACTTTGAATACAAATAAATATTTTCAAATTTTAGCCCATCTCGATCGATCAAACTAATCATTACATTTGTTTTCCTTAACAGCTCTTTGAAGAATAATGAGCTAATAAAATGGTTATGCACTTTTATAAACCATTTAGTAATAAAATTAACGTCTACCACGGAGGAGGTATCATTAATAAAATAATAAACTCACTGCCAGTAGAATTACAATTGCCAGGCTATCAGTTTTGTGGGCCAGGAACAAAACTCCAGTCACGTTTGAAGCGCGGCGATAAGGGAATAAATCCATTAGACGCCGCCTGCAGAGAGCATGATATAGCATACTCAAACCGCAAAGAATTAAGGAAACGTCATATAGCCGACCTAGTTTTAGCGGAAAGAGCGTGGGAGCGAGTTAAAGCGTCTGACTGCAGTTTTGTAGAAAAACCCGCAGCATATCTCGTAACTAACGCAATGAAAGCAAAGAAAAAATTCGGCATGGGCCTCAATCAAAGGAAAATAAAAAAAAAAAAAAAACCATATGAAAAAAAAAAGGAGAAAAAAATGGGCATGGGACTGAAGCAGAGGAAAAAGAAACCAAAACCATGTGAAAAAAGAAAAAATTTATGCATGTAGTTAGAGTGGCTTCAAATGTGTTAAAAAAGAAGAAAGCTTATGATATTCACTCGGCAATCCAAATAGCTAAGAAAGTCATAAGACATAAGAAAAAAGATGTAATAATCCCGAGAATAATAAGTGTGCCTAACAGCAAATAAACAACAAATAAACAACAATAAACAACAAATAAACACCAATAAACAACAAATAAACAACAATAAACTGCAAAAAACAACATCAAACAACAATAAGCAACAAATAGACAGCAAATAAACCACTGGTTTCGTATTTAAGAAAATTAAGGAACATATTCTCAAGGAATTAACAAAGACATAAAACGCATTAAAAGGAAAATTTCAAAGCATAAAATTAGGGAGAGAAGAAAATGAATATCAATTAGAAGAGACATTTAAACCAATTACGCAACCTCTTAAAGGACTCCTCACTGGAAATATACTACCCAATCAGCCTTTAAAGACGAATAAAGAAGAAAATAAAGATTATTCAAAACAATAAATTAAAGTAGATCAAAACTATAGCAATGTATCTCATGATACATATGATGAGGAAATCACTGAAGATCAATTCTATTCAAAATCTTTTGTGTCAACTAATGAAAGCAATAATCAGCATACTGTAACAAACAATGTGAGTTATAATTTGAATCTGAGTGAGCTAGAGCGAAAGGACGAGCCCCTACAAGAAAAGCGGAGAAATGAAAATGGGTGCAACTAAAATAATTGAACTCGCCTAGTGCGATGTCTATTCCTAACCGCCGTACAAAATCTATTCATCTATTCAAGTAAACCAAATTATGTAGACTGGCATGATCCGAATGAGATCCATAATAGACTGAGACTTCTAGTTGTATCACAATCAGCTGGTCATAATAATCATAACAATGAAAAAGTTTCCATAACTGAAGAGCTGCCAGAAGCAAATAAAATTTTTTAAATAAAAATGATGTGTTTAATGATTTTAGCAACAATATTAAAATGTCGCTTGACAAGTTCGGTCATTTTTCCTCCAGCAACATTACAAACCAAAATTAAAAATGTAGGTGAGCCCCTAGATGAGAATGATGTATGCACAAAAATATTTATGGAACGTAAAATAAAGCAAACGATGAGAAAGATAGATAAACTCTTAATTGAGCAAATTACATCGAACGAGAAACTGATAGGCGAGATATCATCTAGTTTCCAGAATATAATAGCTGAGTATAAAAGTGGAGTTCAAAACACAGATAAATCACTTAAAGAATACGTGAACATAGAAATTACGTCGTCTAATTAGCGCTGAAAATTGAAAGATGTTATCTGCAATGGAGACATTAAAAACTTATATATTTTCATGTTTTAAACAACACGACATTTTGGGGAGAACTAATTCGGGCTCCCGACACTTCCTTATAAATAATGCATGCACTTGTGAGGTATAAGGTAAATACTTAATGGCCGTCGACAACTTCTCTAATGAGTGATACAACAGGAAATCTGAGCTCCAGTTGTTGGACTTGCTTATGGATAATAAGCAATATGTTGATGCACAAAACAGGCGAATTAAAACCATCAGTAGGCAATGGACGAAAAAGACACGGTTAACACAAATTTTCTACAATCGAGAATCAACGAAGCGACACAAGACTTGCACACGCTTATAAACATCTAAAATAAAAAATATATATAAAAAAATCGTCAATCACTATTGAAAGACTCATTATTAACATACGCATCAAAGGAAGTTGACATTAAGAACAGAAAATATATAGATGGAAAAAATAAAACAATGGGAAAACATGACTAAAAGAGTTTTAATTAATAAATTACATGCACCAGCCCGTAAAAACTTTAGGCGTCGACGTGTTGTTATAAAAGGAATCGACGACCTTTGGCAAGCAGATTTGGTAGAAATGGGAAAGTACTCGTCATCGAATAAAGGCTACAAATTTCTATTGACTGTTATCGACACATTCTCTAAATATGCACGGGGAGTTGCATTGAAATCTTAATCAGCTAAAGACGTTACTAACACTTTATCAAGTATTTTTAAATTTGGACGAATTCCGAAGACTATACAAACCGACGATGGGAAAGAGTTCTTTAATACTACTTTCAAAACATTTGAAAAAAATAACATCAACCACTATTCGACGTATAGTGTGTTAAAAGCATCTATTGTTGAATGTTTAAATAGAACCCTCAAGGAAATGTTGTGTATAATAAATTGATTGATGACTATAATCAAAAACATCATAGAACTATTAAAATGGAACCGATAAAAGTGACCTCATTAAATGAAGATAATCTGCTAAAACACTGTTTACAATCATATTAAAATTTTTCACGGGGCAAAATTTCAATTTTATGTTCGTATAAGCAAGCATAAACATACATTTGAAAAGGGATATACTCCCAACTGGACATCGGAAATTTTTAAAATAATACGAATACATTTGACAAACCCAACTACATACATATTAGAAGACTATCAGTGTGCGCCCCTTCAAGGCGGTTTCTATAAAGAAGAGCTAAGGAAAACACTTTATCCAACACTTATCTAGTTGAAAAGATAATAAAACGAAAAAAACAAACGAGTTTTTGTTAAATGGTTGGGTTTCCCTTATAAACACAACTCTTGGATAAACAAGATCGAGGTGCTCTAAATGGCGACAAATCATCAACAACGAAGCCCTGAAACCATTACACACACACACACACACATACAGCAACAACCGAACCGGCACCTATATAATACCAATTAATTTTCAATAAAAGACATTCAAATGAACTTCATAAAATGCGTATTTATTTATTCATGTTTATTAATTTTTTTTCTTATTTATATATATACACAAAAAACGATGGTAATTTAATTTAGTTATGTTTCTTTATTGGAGGTGAATACAATTTTTCTTATATATCTACAAATCACAATTAGCTTATGAACTTATTCTATAATGACCCCAAGCATATGTTTGGATGCCATCTTCTCTTATTTTTCTCTTATCATCTAATCCACTTAAAGTGGTTTTCTTAACTCTATGCGTATATACTTTATGGAACTTAGTTCTAAACATTAACATACTCTCACATAATTTCTTATTTTCAAATAAACATTCCTTATAACTATTTAAATTTAATTTATCTAACGCAGATTTTTTGACTCCTTTAGATTTTTTTATGCACCCTCCGCCTTCAAGCGATAAGGAGTACATCTTTGCCCTTAAACCTACCTACCGCAGTTTTCGTCTTTCATCATTCCTAACACCTTTTTATTGCACCTTTTTATCCCGTATTTAACCGCTAAATCTTCGGGGTATTCCGAAGTATCAAACTTCATATCCACATCTTTGCTAATATCCGCAAAGAAATCATTCGTTTAAATGGAATAAATAAATGAGTCTGTATCCATATAACTTAATTCAACTGCCTCTTGGAATTTGGGCTTTATGTAATCATAGTGGAAATCATACATTTTCCACTTTGATAATTCTAAGACTATGAACCCTAAATACATCGCCTTATCATAAGTATTATGAAGTCGCTTCATCTGTATGGCATACATGTCTTCAGCAAATTGTACAAATCTATGAAAACTAGCCTTTGCAATCAGCGCTCGTGCTCCCAACCGATTGCGGCTTACTGTTTCCCAAGACGTGACTAGCTTGACATTTTTCCGTTTTTCAACGTTTTCCATCGTTTTCGCATAAACGCCATTGTTCAATAGCTTGAAGAAATCTTTCTCGAAATTGTTCTGTGCCATTGTTCTATGATGTGTGTTAAGATCAATGTATTTTTTCAGCCAGTCCGACTGTTTGAATCTTAACACACGATGGATCTTTGTCAGCTCTAGTCCGTTTATCAAGCACTGCTGCAAATTTCTATAGTGTATGGGGTATTTTACTTTGGACCTCAGGTCAGCAATTAGTTTGTTGACTTTTGCTGCCGGTGTGGCCCTTTGGTTAAGCGGACAAAAGGAAGATCATTATGCAAATCATGTAGGTTTGATGGATACATTAAATCAACCTCAAGAATATAACCATATTCTGACAATTAATGATGAAATTTCTTCTTCGGTCAACCACTGAAAGCCTATATAAGGGAGACATTGCGACATGGCCCAACCGTATAGATTGTTTGCATCGAAATACATTAAGTATTCAGACGGTTTGCTGGCATCATATTCAGAGAGATATTTAGATTGGTTTTTGAGTACCTTTTACAGCACTGTACAAGCCCACCACGAATACCGCTCTGAATAAACCTATACATATCAATGTCAGTTAGCAGCTCCAGCTCAATTTCTGTTGTCTTGAGCATAGCATCCCAAGACAGACCAGGAGTTGTAAAATAATAAGCCGGTTCAAGAGAGTAAATTTTCTGACAAATTTCTCTGAAATTTTGGAAAATGTCTGCTAACAAAAGCACATCAGTTTTAAGATACAATTCCATGTAATCTTTTAAGGTTTGACAACCAAAAACTTGCCAGACATGTTGAGCATGTGCATAATCTTCTTCTGTACATTCGGAGTTTGTGAGGCTATTAAAGAAATTTTCTCTCAAAGGTAGAGAGCTCTCACTTAAGCGACTCTCTGAGTCTAAATATTCGTATGGGAACACCCCCTTTCTATGAACCAGGTTGAATTGGTCATCAAGTGGGAAGAAACGTCTGACACTTTCAAACCTTTCAACACTTAAGTTTGCGCTTAGCGCATCTAAACTTGTTGCCATGAAACGATATGTATCGAGAAATCTAATTTTAAGATTTTTATCGTGGGAGGCAATGTGTGGGAGGTGTACAATTCGTTATTCAGTGGCAGAACCTTTCACCATCGACTTTGTTTAATTCTCTAACGAATAAATGTGAATCATACATAGAGAAGTTATGGAAAAATACAGGGACAAAAGGTGCAATTTGGAAATTAATGTTGCAGGCATTATGCGCTGCGCCTCTAAATTTACCAGTTAAATGGCAATGATCTCTACCGCGATCAGCTCCTAACGTCTTTTTACAAATATGGCAGTTAAAAGCCATTTTAATAAAATTTTCCTCTTCAGAACTAATTGTTATGAGCCTAACTGTACTCAGGTATGAGGTGTAAATTTCGTTCACATATTTTATTATAGATTTAACGAAATTTTCACCTGCATTTTCCCCTGTCTCCATAGCAAATTTGTCTATATTGGAGTTTAAGGCGCATTTGATGAAATACGAGAATGCAATGGAAACATGTTCATGTGTTGCCACTACATTCTCACTAACTCTAGAGTTTAAGGGCTTTAACATGCATTCGAAATCTGCATAGACTACGAGGGGTACATCTAAACTACGATTCAAATTTTCAAAACTTAGACTTGCCTTTTCCGCCGTTGGCAAGGTCGATACCATCGCAGAACAGGAGCTTTTCTGTGTGGCTTGTTAATTGGGTGCGTACAAGTCTGAAAATATAAATCAACGTATTTCATAAGTATTTTTTCTAAATATATGCATATGTTTATTTATATTTGAATACATACCTTGATAAATTTCTTATCCATACAAAATGGGCCCGACCTTCCATCTCCAACAGCATCTCCTCCTTCGTTAAATATAACGGCCCAATAACTGCTCCAATCTCCTCCTCCCAATTACCGCCCACTTGAAGCAAAACTCATCGGAATTTTTTACGTTTACCAACGCTTTTTTCGCCTTTAGCGTTTTTGGTAAAGCGATCCAACTCGATACTTTTAATGGAGTATATTTGTTGATATTTAACTCTATGCGAAGAATTTTTGCCAGGCTCCAGCCACTATCCTTCTCCTGGAATTCGTCCATTTTCGCCTTTATACTCGCAGAGTGATCTATAAATGCATCCTCAAGGCTTGTTGACTGCGTTACAACACCCATTTCTGTTTGATGCGACTTCGCAGATCTTATCACCTCCTCATCAACATATTTTACATACTCTGCGAAGAGCTCGAAATTAGCCTTCACAGAAGTATGCATATGTAAAATATTTTTGAGGAGAGGGAGTAGAGCCGCCGATGCACCGCTCATAAATTCTTCCGGCAGAAGAAGTTCATCCTTTCTGTTCTCGAAAGAAAATGTGCATATCCGGTTCTTGAAACCGATTGCGATCAGCTTTACCTGCTCATTCACTGGTGTGAAGCTCTTGTGAGCTTGTATCATGTACACATCACACGCAGAACAACACGCAGGGGAGCGTAGGGCCGCTATCGTTGGCGGTAGGCCCCCTGAGGAGAACGTTGGAAATGATCACTGGCTTATCTCCTTTTGTGTGCGTGGTGCCAGATCCGTTGGGAGTGGCGATGGGTCAGTTGACGAAGGCGACAGATCCATTGGGGGTGGCAGCAGATCCGTTGGGAATGCCGATGATGACGACGGCGAATGGTCCTTTGGAGGTGGCAGCAGGTCCGTTGGCGGTGGCGATGGGTCCGTTGGGGGTGGCAATGGGTCCGTTGGGGTAGGCGATGGGTCCGTTGGCGATGTTGTTGCTTATAAGCACAACATTATCGAAGTAATTCGGGATGCTGTCGCGACCCATGTTCTTATTATAACTTATATAATTGAACGTTTGGTCGTAATCAGCGTTAATGTTGTTGTTGCACTTGTTGAAGGCCATTTTTATACAAAATTGCACACAAAAAGAGTTTTTTAAGTTTGAGGTTGAGGTTACAATAGTTCAGGAACTACTGATGCGGGTTCAATGAAGGAAAGGAGCCTTTACAGCTCAGGGACTGACTTTTCTACTACTTCATTCAATTGATAAATATTAGAGATAGGGACAAGCAGGGTTAAGAGGACATAGGGTACGATCCGGTGCATCTACAACACACGCGTGTACACTTTTTGATGAAACTTCCCACGCCCAAAGTCATAAAACAATCAAAATAATGTGAAGGTGCAAGAAGATATCCTAAAAATCAGTGAAATCCGGTGCTTTAGATTAGTCTGATAGTAAAAATTGACACGTAAGCCACAAGTCATAAAACTAGAACAATTAGGAGAAAACAATTACAGAAGCCCATCGATAGATTACCTGAATACATGATGAGTCCTTGACCCTTGCCACACGCACCCAGAATAGAGCTGTTTACCCTTTTTCTCTAACAAAACCTGTTTATAAGTGTGCGCCTCACTTGTGTTCCTTCGCCGTGTAGAAAAACGGTCTGTTCACACTCTTCAGAAAAGGGAGAGTAAATTAAATGCGCACGTGCCTGATCGAGCTCTCAACCCACCCCTGAAAAAGTAAACAAACAAGTCGATGCGTGCACTTGTGCGCCTGAATTTTAATGATCGGGCACCCACGCTACTTCAGAAAAGGGACAGTTATTAAAATGTAACGGCCACTGTCCTCAGCTCAGGTCACAAAAGCCTATGACGATTGGTTCCCTCACTTCCCTCTTCCTAAAAAAGGATCACGTACCTGCATATTAACGATCGGTCCTCTCACACCCCTCCCTCAAAAAGGGTCAGGTGCCTGCATATTAATTAGAGTCACGTAGGGTCATACATCATTAATTATTCACATTAAACTGACAGCTATTTCCTGTCACAGAACATACAGTTCCCTACTACTAGTATTATAAATAATAACAAGTAAGATGGCTCTAGTCGGAAGTACCTGACTAAGAGATACCCTGAATCCACATACATACATACGATTAGCGTGAGTTGACAGGGCCCAAATACAGAGTGACCAGAGAGACAGACGTAGGGGACTGCCGAGGAGATGACAGGCAGAATAATAGAAAGTGGCAACAACACGTTTTCTTGGCAGGACTGCAACAAAGGGAAGTTGAAATGTGGCCAGAAGAGGCAAATTGAAATTCATGGTTATGCACAGGCGCACAAACCCCATACAAAGAGTGCTGTCTTCATTAAAGTTCGGCTTAAGTGTGAAAGTTCCAACAGGTGGCCAACAACAGGTCACGCCGAAGCTTAATTTTGAGGCCCTATTTTTTTTTTCACTCTGCTGCGGCCCAATATTGCCTTGGAGTACACATACATGCCTGCCTTCATGCGCTGTTTTTTTTTTATTGGAACCACCATCATCTTACCTCTCTGCGTCCTTCCAAAACGGAGTGAGTGTGTTCCAGGAAAAGCCGACACCGCAACGATCAGCCGCGGCCCCTGTCGCCATAGCAGCAGTATTTATTGCGTATTTATTTATATATTTATGAATTTATTTATTAATTTATTAATCCCATTATTCACATAATTTCCATTGTTAAATCCGGCACTCGGATTTTGCCAAATTTGCCTACATTGGCACATACACATATATATATATATATATATATATATATATCACATTCTGGCCACCGGTGCGAGGCAGAAGTACCTGTCTTATATTGATCGACCCCCACTTCTTTTTACTTTTATTGGTGCTCCGATAAGGTAGGTTAGGGATTGAGGAAACGTTAAGCGACAGCTTATCTGCGCCGTGCCCAATTTACAGTGGCATAAATGTACTCCTTCTCTGAATTCATATTTGGCAAAATTTCGCCCTGTTCGATTTTTAAATATATACGCTTAAATTGTAAACGCCCGCCAAACATTAAGCACTGCCATTTGGTGGCCAACCTGTTCAACTAACGTAAGAAAATAAATGTTTTTTTATTAAATTGTAATAGTGAGTGAAACAAACATGATGTGTGAGTAAGCGTGAGGGAGGGAGAATCAACGAGGCCATGGAATAAGTCGGCCGTCAGTTCCAATTAAAGGGCAATGGCATTCAAATTCAAATAGCCGTTGCAGGAAGAGCGGGTACGCCGAGGCCGATAACACTGGGCCTGCCAACTCGTCCGATCATCGAACCGAAACGGTGAAGCCTCGCAGAGCAGATGGCTACTCACCGGGCCATCGGAAGCCGCGGCTTACAAAAAGTACTTTTTTTTATTGTAATTGCGCCGTGGAGGATGACCTTGGGAGTACCCTGAAGCGTTTTTGTTGTTGTTTTTTTTTGCGATTCATGTTTTTTGTCATAGGTGTGTCAGGTGACTTGTCTGGTTGATATGGCACAAGACAATTGCACCGAGGATATGTTTGGATCGCGTCTAGATTATGCCGGTACTTCACTCACGCTTTTGGAAGGCAGTGTAGTTGGCTACTGGGCACGAGAGTGGAAGCGACAACCTTGACGACGATAAAACTTGGATCCGGATAGGGATACATACACGGATAGGTGTCTGTCTCTTGTCAAGTATTGCGTGTGTTTCTCCTAATTTGGGTGTCGACGGAGGTATTCTATTGTGATAGGGTGACCCATGGTACATTTATTAAGTAGCTATGCGCAGCACCCTACCGATAGGTATCGAGACGGAAAACAAATTAGGTACGAAACGTACAAATTGGAGTAACTTTAACTGGGGACCGTCAGCGCAGCTGACGATCGGATCAGTTAGTCTCATCTAAATGTATTGTTGTTTTCTTTGTTTGATCGGAACGGATTGGTAGAAGACGTAGGTTGGAAAGACGGTCGATTCCGGCAGATGGTGATGCTCCCTTACATTGTATGATTGTTGTGAATTACTGTTTTAGTATTGTGTTTAGTTATTTGCTATTTATTTACGCGTTTAAGTAGAAAAATAGTTTTTTTTGGTAGCCAAGTTCAAATATAGACATTATTATTCCTATCCGCTGCGCTCAGGAACAGGGAATGTTGCGCAAGAAGACTCTTGGGAAGAGGATGGAGGCACAGCCACGAGGGGCGTGGGATTGGCGACAGCTCCAGCTAGGCCACCGGCGCCACCCCCAGGCGAGTTGAATCCACAACTCATAGACTATCATTTGCCGCCAGAAGACCGAAATGTTCCAGCATACCTTGATAAATTTCTTATCCATACAAAATGGGCCCGACCTTCCATCTCCAACAGCATTAGGCTCACGTGGGATTGTTTCTCCTCCTTCGTTAAATATAACGGCCCAATAACTGCTCCAATCTCCTCCTCCCAATTACCGCCCACTTGAAGCAAAACTCATCGGAATTTTTTACGTTTACCAACGCTTTTTTTCGCCTTTAGCGTTTTTGGTAAAGCGATCCAACTCGATACTTTTAATGGAGTATATTTGTTGATATTTAACTCTATGCGAATAATTTTTACCAGGCTCCAGCCACTATCCTTCTCCTGGAATTCGTCCATTTTCGCCTTTATACTCGCAGAGTGATCTATAAATGCATCCTCAAGGCTTGTTGACTGCGTTACAACACCCATTTCTGTTTGATGCGACTTCACATCTTATCACCTCCTCATCAACATATTTTACATACTCTGCGAAGAGCTCGAAATTAGCCTTCACAGAAGTATGCATATGTAAAATATTTTTGAGGAGAGGGAGTAGAGCCGCCGATGCACCGCTCATAAATTCTTCCGGCAGAAGAAGTCCATCCTTTCTGTTCTCGAAAGAATATGTGCATATCCGGTTCTTGAAACCGATTGCGATCAGCTTTACCTGCTCATTCACTGGTGTGAAGCTCTTGTGAGCTTGTATCATGTACACATCACACGCAGAACACGTAGGGCCGCTATCGTTGGCGGTAGGCCCCCTGAGGAGAACGTTGGAAATGATCACTGGCTTATCTCCTTTTGTATGCGTGGTGCCAGATCCGTTGGGAGTGGCGATGGGTCAGTTGACGAAGGCGACAGATCCATTGGGGGTGGCAGCAGATCCGTTGGGAATGCCGATGATGACGACGGCGAATGGTCCTTTGGAGGTGGCAGCAGGTCCGTTGGCGGTGGCGATGGGTCCGTTGGGGTAGGCGATGGGTCCGTTGGCGATGTTGTTGCTTATAAGCACAACATTATCGAAGTAATTCGGGATGCTGTCGCGACCCATGTTCTTATTATAACTTATATAATTGAACGTTTGGTCGTAATCAGCGTTAATGTTGTTGTTGCACTTGTTGAAGGCCATTTTTATACAAAATTGCACACAAAATGAGTTTTTTAAGTTTGAGGTTGAGGTTTTGAGGTTACAATAGTTCAGGAACTACTGATGCGGGTTCAATGAAGGAAAGGAGCCTTTACAGCTCAGGGACTGACTTTTCTACTACTTCATTCAATTGATAAATATTAGAGATAGGGACAAGCAGGGTTAAGAGGACATAGGGTACGATCCGGTGCATCTACAACACACGCGTGTACACTTTTTGATGAAACTTCTCACGCCCAAAGTCATAAAACAATCAAAATAATGTGAAGGTGCAAGAAGATATCCTAAAAATCAGTGAAATCCGGTGCTTTAGATTAGTCTGATAGTAAAAATTGACACGTAAACCACAAGTCATAAAACTAGAACAATTAGGAGAAAACAATTACAGAAGCCCATCGATAGATTACCTGAATACATGATGAGTCCTTGACCCTTGCCACACGCACCCAGAATAGAGCTGTTTACCCTTTTTCTCTAACAAAACCTATTTATAAGTGTGCGCCTCACTTGTGTTCCTTCGCCGTGTAGAAAAACGGTCTGTTCACACTCTTCAGAAAAGGGAGAGTAAATTAAATGCGCACGTGCCTGATCGAGCTCTCAACCCACCCCTGAAAAAGTAAACAAACAAGTCGATGCGTGCACTTGTGCGCCTGAATTTTAATGATCGGGCACCCACGCTACTTCAGAAAAGGGACAGTTATTAAAATGTAACGGCCACTGTCCTCAGCTCAGGTCACAAAAGCCTATGACGATTGGTTCCCTCACTTCCCTCTTCCTAAAAAAGGATCACGTACCTGCATATTAACGATCGGTCCTCTCACACCCCTCCCTCAAAAAGGGCCAGGTGCCTGCATATTACTTAGAGTCACGTAGGGTCATACATCATTAATTATTCACATTAAATTGACAGCTATTTCCTGTCACAGAACATACAGTTCCCTACTACTAGTATTATAAATAATAACAAGTAAGATGGCTCTAGTCGGAAGTACCTGACTAAGAGATACCCTGAATCCACATACATACATACGATTAGCGTGAGTTGACAGGGCCCAAATACAGAGTGACCAGAGAGACAGACGTAGGGGACTGCCGAGAAGATGACAGGCAGAATAATAGAAAGTGGCAACAACACGTTTTCTTGGCAGGACTGCAACAAAGGGAAGTTGAAGTGTGGCCAGAAGAGGCAAATTGAAATTCATGGTTATGCACAGGCGCACAAACCCCATACAAAGAGTGCTGTCTTCATTAAAGTTCGGCGTAAGTGTGAAAGTTCCAACAGGTGGCCAACAACAGGTCACGCCGAAGCTTAATTTTGAGGCCCTATTTTTTTTTTCACTCTGCTGCGGCCCAATATTGCCTTGGAGTACACATACATGCCTGCCTTCATGGCTGTTTTTTTTTATTGGAACCACCATCATCTTACCTCTCTGCGTCCTTCCAAAACTGAGTGAGTGTGTTCCAGGAAAAGCCGACACCGCAACGATCAGCCGCGGCCCCTGTGCCATAGCAGCAGTATTTATTGCGTATTTATTTATATATTTATGAATTTATTTATTAATTTATTTATCCCATTATTCACATAATTTCCATTGTTAAATCCGGCACTCGGATTTTGCCAAATTTGCCTACATTGGCACATACACATATATATATATATATATATATATATATATATCACATTCTGGCCACCGGTGCGAGGCAGAAGTACCTGTCTTATATTGATCGACCCCCACTTCTTTTTACTTTTATTGGTGCTCCGATAAGGTAGGTTAGGGATTGAGGAAACGTTAAGCGACAGCTTATCTGCGCCGTGCCCAATTTACAGTGGCATAAATGTACTCCTTCTCTGAATTCATATTTGGCAAAATTTCGCCCTGTTCGATTTTTAAATATATACGCTTAAATTGTAAACGCCCGCCAAACATTAAGCACTGCCATTTGGTGGCCAACCTGTTCAACTAACGTAAGAAAATAAATGTTTATTTATTAAATTGTAATAGTGAGTGAAACAAACATGATGTGTGAGTAAGCGTGAGGGAGGGAGAATCAACGAGGCCATGGAATAAGTCGGCCGTCAGTTCCAATTAAAGGGCAATGGCATTCAAATTCAAATAGCCGTTGCAGGAAGAGCGGGTACGCCGAGGCCGATAACACCGGGCCTGCCAATTCGTCCGATCATCGAACCGAAACGGTGAAGCCTCGCAGAGCAGATGGCTACTCACCGGGCCATCGGAAACCGCGGCTTACAAAAAGTACTTTTTTTTATTGTAATTGCGCCGTGGAGGATGACCTTGGGAGTATCCTGAAGCGTTTTTGTTGTTGTTTTTTTTTGCGATTCATGTTTTTTGTCATAGGTGTGTCAGGTGACTTGTCTGGTTGATATGGCACAAGACAATTGCACCGAGGATATGTTTGGATCGCGTCTAGATTATGCCGGTACTTCACTCACGCTTTTGGAAGGCAGTGTAGTTGGCTACTGGGCACGAGAGTGGAAGCGACAACCTTGACGACGATAAAACTTGGATCCGGATACATACACGGATAGGTGTCTGTCTCTTGTCAAGTATTGCGTGTGTTTCTCCTAATTTGGATGTCGACGGAGGTATTCTATTGTGATAGGGTGACCCATGGTACATTTATTAAGTAGCTATGCGCAGCACCCTACCGATAGGTATCGAGACGGAAAACAAATTAGGTACGAAACGTACAAATTGGAGAAACTTTAACTGGGGACCGTCAGCGCAGCTGACGATCGGATCAGTTAGTCTCATCTAAATGTATTGTTGTTTTCTTTGTTTGATCGGAACGGATTGGTAGAAGACGTAGGTTGGAAAGACGGTCGATTCCGGCAGATGGTGATGCTCCCTTACATTGTATGATTGTTGTGAATTACTGTTTTAGTATTGTGTTTAGCTATTTGCTATTTATTTACGCGTTTAAGTAGAAAAATAGTTTTTTTTTGTAGCCAAGTTCAAATATAGACATTATTATTCCTATCCGCTGCGCTCAGGAACAGGGAATGTTGCGCAAGAAGACTCTTGGGAAGAGGATGGAGGCACAGCCACGAGGGGCGTGGGATTGGTGACAGCTCCAGCTAGGCCACCGGCGCCACCCCCAGGCGAGTTGAATCCACATTTCATAGACTATCATTTGCCGCCAGAAGACCGAAATGTTCCAGCATACCTTGATAAATTTCTTATCCATACAAAATGGGCCCGACATTCCATCTCCAACAGCATTAGGCTCACGTGGGATTGTTTCTCCTCCTTCGTTAAATATAACGACCCAATAACTGCTCCAATCTCCTCCTCCCAATTACCGCCCACTTGAAGCAAAACTCATCGGAATTCTTTACGTTTACCAACGCTTTTTTCGCCTTTAGCGTTTTTGGTAAAGCGATCCAACTCGATACTTTTAATGGAGTATATTTGTTGATATTTAACTCTATGCGAAGAATTTTTACCAGGCTCCAGCCACTATCCTTCTCCTGGAATTCGTCCATTTTCGCCTTTATACTCGCAGAGTGATCTATAAATGCATCCTCAAGGCATGTTGACTGCGTTACAACACCCATTTCTGTTTGATGCGACTTCACAGATCTTATCACCTCCTCATCAACATATTTTACATACTCTGCGAAGAGCTCGAAATTAGCCTTCACAGAAGTATGCATATGTAAAATATTTTTGAGGAGAGGGAGTAGAGCCGCCGATGCACCGCTCATAAATTCTTCCGGCAGAAGAAGTCCATCCTTCTGTTCTCGAAAGAATATGTGCATATCCGGTTCTTGAAACCGATTGCGATCAGCTTTACCTTCTCATTCAATGGTGTGAAGCTCTTGTGAGCTTGTATCATGTACACATCACACGCAGAACAACACGCAGGGGAGCGTAGGGCCGCTATCGTTGGCGGTAGGCCCCCTGAGGAGAACGTTGGAAATGATCACTGGCTTATCTCCTTTTGTGTGCGTGGTGCCAGATCCGTTGGGAGTGGCGATGGGTCAGTTGACGAAGGCGACAGATCCATTGGGGGTGGCAGCAGATCCGTTGGGAATGCCGATGATGACGACGGCGAATGGTCCTTTGGAGGTGGCAGCAGGTCCGTTGGCGGTGGCGATGGGTCCGTTGGGGGTGGCAATGGGTCCGTTGGGGTAGGCGATGGGTCCGTTGGCGATGTTGTTGCTTATAAGCACAACATTATCGAAGTAATTCGGGATGCTGTCGTGACCCATGTTCTTATTATAACTTATATAATTGAACGTTTGGTCGTAATCAGCGTTAATGTTGTTGTTGCACTTGTTGAAGGCCATTTTTATACAAAATTGCACACAAAAAGAGTTTTTTAAGTTTGAGGTTTGAGGTTACAATAGTTCAGGAACTACTGATGCGGGTTCAATGAAGGAAAGGAGCCTTTACAGCTCAGGGACTGACTTTTCTACTACTTCATTCAATTGATAAATATTAGAGATAGGGACAAGCAGGGTTAAGAGGACATAGGGTACGATCCGGTGCATCTACAACACCCGCGTGTACACTTTTTGATGAAACTTCTCACGCCCAAAGTCATAAAACAATCAAAATAATGTGAAGGTGCAAGAAGATATCCTAAAAATCAGTGAAATCCGGTGCTTTAGATTAGTCTGATAGTAAAAATTGACACGTAAACCACAAGTCATAAAACTAGAACAATTAGGAGAAAACAATTACAGAAGCCCATCGATAGATTACCTGAATACATGATGAGTCCTTGACCCTTGCCACACGCACCCAGAATAGAGCTGTTTACCCTTTTTCTCTAACAAAACCTATTTATAAGTGTGCGCCTCACTTGTGTTCCTTCGCCGTGTAGAAAAACGGTCTGTTCACACTCTTCAGAAAAGGGAGAGTAAATTAAATGCGCACGTGCCTGATCGAGCTCTCAACCCACCCCTGAAAAAGTAAACAAACAAGTCGATGCGTGCACTTGTGCGCCTGAATTTTAATGATCGGGCACCCACGCTACTTCAGAAAAGGGACAGTTATTAAAATGTAACGGCCACTGTCCTCAGCTCAGGTCACAAAAGCCTATGACGATTGGTTCCCTCACTTCCCTCTTTCTAAAAAAGGATCACGTACCTGCATATTAACGATCGGTCCTCTCACACCCCTCCCTCAAAAAGGGCCAGGTGCCTGCATATTACTTAGAGTCACGTAGGGTCATACATCATTAATTATTCACATTAAATTGACAGCTATTTCCTGTCACAGAACATACAGTTCCCTACTACTAGTATTATAAATAATAACAAGTAAGATGGCTCTAGTCGGAAGTACCTGACTAAGAGATACCCTGAATCCACATACATACATACGATTAGCGTGAGTTGACAGGGCCCAAATACAGAGTGACCAGAGAGACAGACGTAGGGGACTGCCGAGGAGATGACAGGCAGAATAATAGAAAGTGGCAACAACACGTTTTCTTGGCAGGACTGCAACAAAGGGAAGTTGAAGTGTGGCCAGAAGAGGCAAATTGAAATTCATGGTTATGCACAGGCGCACAAACCCCATACAAAGAGTGCTGTCTTCATTAAAGTTCGGCTTAAGTGTGAAAGTTCCAACAGGTGGCCAACAACAGGTCACGCCGAAGCTTAATTTTGAGGCCCTATTTTTTTTTTCACTCTGCTGCGGCCCAATATTGCCTTGGAGTACACATACATGCCTGCCTTCATGCGCTGTTTTTTTTTATTGGAACCACCATCATCTTACCTCTCTGCGTCCTTCCAAAACTGAGTGAGTGTGTTCCAGGAAAAGCCGACACCGCAACGATCAGCCGCGGCCCCTGTCGCCATAGCAGCAGTATTTATTGCGTATTTATTTATATATTTATGAATTTATTTATTAATTTATTTATCCCATTATTCACATAATTTCCATTGTTAAATCCGGCACTCGGATTTTGCCAAATTTGCCTACATTGGCACATACACATATATATATATATATATATATATATATATATATATATATATATCACATTCTGGCCACCGGTGCGAGGCAGAAGTACCTGTCTTATATTGATCGACCCCCACTTCTTTTTACTTTTATTGGTGCTCCGATAAGGTAGGTTAGGGATTGAGGAAACGTTAAGCGACAGCTTATCTGCGCCGTGCCCAATTTACAGTGGCATAAATGTACTCCTTCTCTGAATTCATATTTGGCAAAATTTCGCCCTGTTCGATTTTTAAATATATACGCTTAAATTGTAAACGCCCGCCAAACATTAAGCACTGCCATTTGGTGGCCAACCTGTTCAACTAACGTAAGAAAATAAATGTTTATTTATTAAATTGTAATAGTGAGTGAAACAAACATGATGTGTGAGTAAGCGTGAGGGAGGGAGAATCAACGAGGCCATGGAATAAGTCGGCCGTCAGTTCCAATTAAAGGGCAATGGCATTCAAATTCAAATAGCCGTTGCAGGAAGAGCGGGTACGCCGAGGCCGATAACACCGGGCCTGCCAACTCGTCCGATCATCGAACCGAAACGGTGAAGCCTCGCAGAGCAGATGGCTACTCACCGGGCCATCGGAAACCGCGGCTTACAAAAAGTACTTTTTTATTGTAATTGCGCCGTGGAGGATGACCTTGGGAGTATCCTGAAGCGTTTTTGTTGTTGTTTTTTTTTGCGATTCATGTTTTTTGTCATAGGTGTGTCAGGTGACTTGTCTGGTTGATATGGCACAAGACAATTGCACCGAGGATATGTTTGGATCGCGTCTAGATTATGCCGGTACTTCACTCACGCTTTTGGAAGGCAGTGTAGTTGGCTACTGGGCACGAGAGTGGAAGCGACAACCTTGACGACGATAAAACTTGGATCCGGATAGGGATACATACACGGATAGGTGTCTGTCTCTTGTCAAGTATTGCGTGTGTTTCTCCTAATTTGGATGTCGACGGAGGTATTCTATTGTGATAGGGTGACCCATGGTACATTTATTAAGTAGCTATGCGCAGCACCCTACCGATAGGTATCGAGACGGAAAACAAATTAGGTACGAAACGTACAAATTGGAGAAACTTTAACTGGGGACCGTCAACGCAGCTGACGATCGGATCAGTTAGTCTCATCTAAATGTATTGTTGTTTTCTTTGTTTGATCGGAACGGATTGGTAGAAGACGTAGGTTGGACAGACGGTCGATTCCGGCAGATGGTGATGCTCCCTTACATTGTATGATTGTTGTGAATTACTGTTTTAGTATTGTGTTTAGTTATTTGCTATTTATTTACGCGTTTAAGTAGAAAAATAGTTTTTTTTGGTAGCCAAGTTCAAATATAGACATTATTATTCCTATCCGCTGCGCTCAGGAACAGGGAATGTTGCGCAAGAAGACTCTTGGGAAGAGGATGGAGGCACAGCCACGAGGGGCGTGGGATTGGCGACAGCTCCAGCTAGGCCACCGGCGCCACCCCCAGGCGAGTTGAATCCACAACTCATAGACTATCATTTGCCGCCAGAAGACCGAAATGTTCCAGCATACCTTGATAAATTTCTTATCCATACAAAATGGGCCCGACCTTCCATCTCCAACAGCATTAGGCTCACGTGGGATTGTTTCTCCTCCTTCGTTAAATATAACGGCCCAATAACTGCTCCAATCTCCTCCTCCCAATTACCGCCCACTTGAAGCAAAACTCATCGGAATTTTTTACGTTTACCAACGCTTTTTTCGCCTTTAGCGTTTTTGGTAAAGCGATCCAACTCGATACTTTTAATGGAGTATATTTGTTGATATTTAACTCTATGCGAAGAATTTTTACCAGGCTCCAGCCACTATCCTTCTCCTGGAATTCGTCCATTTTCGCCTTTATACTCGCAGAGTGATCTATAAATGCATCCTCAAGGCTTGTTGACTGCGTTACAACACCCATTTCTGTTTGATGCGACTTCACAGATCTTATCACCTCCTCATCAACATATTTTACATACTCTGCGAAGAGCTCGAAATTAGCCTTCACAGAAGTATGCATATGTAAAATATTTTTGAGGAGAGGGAGTAGAGCCGCCGATGCACCGCTCATAAATTCTTCCGGCAGAAGAAGTTCATCCTTTCTGTTCTCGAAAGAAAATGTGCATATCCGGTTCTTGAAACCGATTGCGATCAGCTTTACCTGCTCATTCACTGGTGTGAAGCTCTTGTGAGCTTGTATCATGTACACATCACACGCAGAACAACACGCAGGGCCGCTATCGTTGGCGGTAGGCCCCCTGAGGAGAACGTTGGAAATGATCACTGGCTTATCTCCTTTTGTGTGCGTGGTGCCAGATCCGTTGGGAGTGGCGATGGGTCAGTTGACGAAGGCGACAGATCCATTGGGGGTGGCAGCAGATCCGTTGGGAATGCCGATGATGACGACGGCGAATGGTCCTTTGGAGGTGGCAGCAGGTCCGTTGGCGGTGGCGATGGGTCCGTTGGGGGTGGCAATGGGTCCGTTGGGGTAGGCGATGGGTCCGTTGGCGATGTTGTTGCTTATAAGCACAACATTATCGAAGTAATTCGGGATGCTGTCGCGACCCATGTTCTTATTATAACTTATATAATTGAACGTTTGGTCGTAATCAGCGTTAATGTTGTTGTTGCACTTGTTGAAGGCCATTTTTATACAAAATTGCACACAAAAAGAGTTTTTTAAGTTTGAGGTTGAGGTTTTGAGGTTACAATAGTTCAGGAACTACTGATGCGGGTTCAATGAAGGAAATGAGCCTTTACAGCTCAGGGACTGACTTTTCTACTACTTCATTCAATTGATAAATATTAGAGATAGGGACAAGCAGGGTTAAGAGGACATAGGGTACGATCCGGTGCATCTACAACACACGCGTGTACACTTTTTGATGAAACTTCTCACGCCCAAAGTCATAAAACAATCAAAATAATGTGAAGGTGCAAGAAGATATCCTAAAAATCAGTGAAATCCGGTGCTTTAGATTAGTCTGATAGTAAAAATTGACACGTAAACCACAAGTCATAAAACTAGAACAATTAGGAGAAAACAATTACAGAAGCCCATCGATAGATTACCTGAATACATGATGAGTCCTTGACCCTTGCCACACGCACCCAGAATAGAGCTGTTTACCCTTTTTCTCTAACAAAACCTGTTTATAAGTGTGCGCCTCACTTGTGTTCCTTCGCCGTGTAGAAAAATGGTCTGTTCACACTCTTCAGAAAGGGGAGAGTAAATTAAATGCGCACGTGCCTGATCGAGCTCTCAACCCACCCCTGAAAAAGTAAACAAACAAGTCGATGCGTGCACTTGTGCGCCTGAATTTTAATGATCGGGCACCCACGCTACTTCAGAAAAGGGACAGTTATTAAAATGTAACGGCCACTGTCCTCAGCTCAGGTCACAAAAGCCTATGACGATTGGTTCCCTCACTTCCCTCTTCCTAAAAAAGGATCACGTACCTGCATATTAACGATCGGTCCTCTCACACCCCTCCCTCAAAAAGGGTCAGGTGCCTGCATATTAATTAGAGTCACGTAGGGTCATACATCATTAATTATTCACATTAAATTGACAGCTATTTCCTGTCACAGAACATACAGTTCCCTACTACTAGTATTATAAATAATAACAAGTAAGATGGCTCTAGTCGGAAGTACCTGACTAAGAGATACCCTGAATCCACATACATACATACGATTAGCGTGATTTGACAGGGCCCAAATACAGAGTGACCAGAGAAACAGACGTAGGGGATTGCCGAGGAGATGACAGGCAGAATAATAGAAAGTGGCAACAACACGTTTTCTTGGCAGGACTGCAACAAAGGGAAGTTGAAGTGTGGCCAGAAGAGGCAAATTGAAATTCATGGTTATGCACAGGCGCACAAACCCCATACAAAGAGTGCTGTCTTCATTAAAGTTCGGCGTAAGTGTGAAAGTTCCAACAGGTGGCCAACAACAGGTCACGCCGAAGCCTAATTTTGAGGCCCTATTTTTTTTTCACTCTGCTGCGGCCCAATATTGCCTTGGAGTACACATACATGCCTGCCTTCATGCGCTGTTTTTTTTTATTGGAACCACCATCATCTTACCTCTCTGCGTCCTTCCAAAACTGAGTGAGTGTGTTCCAGGAAAAGCCGACACCGCAACGATCAGCCGCGGCCCCTGTGCCATAGCAGCAGTATTTATTGCGTATTTATTTATATATTTATGAATTTATTTATTAATTTATTTATCCCATTATTCACATAATTTCCATTGTTAAATCCGGCACTCGGATTTTGCCAAATTTGCCTACATTGGCACATACACATATATATATATATATATATATATATATATCACATTCTGGCCACCGGTGCGAGGCAGAAGTACCTGTCTTATATTGATCGACCCCCACTTCTTTTTACTTTTATTGGTGCTCCGATAAGGTAGGTTAGGGATTGAGGAAACGTTAAGCGACAGCTTATCTGCGCCGTGCCCAATTTACAGTGGCATAAATGTACTCCTTCTCTGAATTCATATTTGGCAAAATTATATATAAATATATACGCTTAAATTGTAAACGCCCGCCAAACATTAAGCACTGCCATTTGGTGGCCAACCTGTTCAACTAACGTAAGAAAATAAATGTTTTTTTATTAAATTGTAATAGTGAGTGAAACAAACATGATGTGTGAGTAAGCGTGAGGGAGGGAGAATCAACGAGGCCATGGAATAAGTCGGCCGTCAGTTCCAATTAAAGGGCAATGGCATTCAAATTCAAATAGCCGTTGCAGGAAGAGCGGGTACGCCGAGGCCGATAACACTGGGCCTGCCAACTCGTCCGATCATCGAACCGAAACGGTGAAGCCTCGCAGAGCAGATGGCTACTCACCGGGCCATCGGAAACCGCGGCTTACAAAAAGTACTTTTTTTATTGTAATTGCGCCGTGGAGGATGACCTTGGGAGTACCCTGAAGCGTTTTTGTTGTTGTTTTTTTTTGCGATTCATGTTTTTTGTCATAGGTGTGTCAGGTGACTTGTCTGGTTGATATGGCACAAGACAATTGCACCGAGGATATGTTTGGATCGCGTCTAGATTATGCCGGTACTTCACTCACGCTTTTGGAAGGCAGTGTAGTTGGCTACTGGGCACGAGAGTGGAAGCGACAACCTTGACGACGATAAAACTTGGATCCGAATAGGATAGGTGTCTGTCTCTTGTCAAGTATTGCGTGTGTTTCTCCTAATTTGGGTGTCGACGGAGGTATTCTATTGTGATAGGGTGACCCATGGTACATTTATTAAGTAGCTATGCGCAGCACCCTACCGATAGGTATCGAGACGGAAAACAAATTAGGTACGAAACGTACAAATTGGAGAAACTTTAACTGGGGACCGTCAGCGCAGCTGACGATCGGATCAGTTAGTCTCATCTAAATGTATTGTTGTTTTCTTTGTTTGATCGGAACGGATTGGTAGAAGACGTAGGTTGGAAAGACGGTCGATTCCGGCAGATGGTGATGCTCCCTTACATTGTATGATTGTTGTGAATTACTGTTTTAGTATTGTGTTTAGTTATTTGCTATTTATTTACGCGTTTAAGTAGAAAAATAGTTTTTTTTGGTAGCCAAGTTCAAATATAGACATTATTATTCCTATCCGCTGCGCTCAGGAACAGGGAATGTTGCGCAAGAAGACTCTTGGGAAGAGGATGGAGGCACAGCCACGAGGGGCGTGGGATTGGCGACAGCTCCAGCTAGGCCACCGGCGCCACCCCCAGGCGAGTTGAATCCACAACTCATAGACTATCATTTGCCGCCAGAAGACCGAAATGTTCCAGCATACCTTGATAAATTTCTTATCCATACAAAATGGGCCCGACCTTCCATCTCCAACAGCATTAGGCTCACGTGGGATTGTTTCTCCTCCTTCGTTAAATATAACGGCCCAATAACTGCTCCAATCTCCTCCTCCCAATTACCGCCCTCTTGAAGCAAAACTCATCGGAATTTTTTACGTTTACCAACGCTTTTTTCGCCTTTAGCGTTTTTGGTAAAGCGATCCAACTCGATACTTTTAATGGAGTATATTTGTTGATATTTAACTCTATGCGAATAATTTTTACCAGGCTCCAGCCACTATCCTTCTCCTGGAATTCGTCCATTTTCGCCTTTATACTCGCAGAGTGATCTATAAATGCATCCTCAAGGCTTGTTGACTGCGTTACAACACCCATTTCTGTTTGATGCGACTTCACAGATCTTATCACCTCCTCATCAACATATTTTACATACTCTGCGAAGAGCTCGAAATTAGCCTTCACAGAAGTATGCATATGTAAAATATTTTTGAGGAGAGGGAGTAGAGCCGCCGATGCACCGCTCATAAATTCTTCCGGCAGAAGAAGTTCATCCTTTCTGTTCTCGAAAGAAAATGTGCATATCCGGTTCTTGAAACCGATTGCGATCAGCTTTACCTGCTCATTCACTGGTGTGAAGCTCTTGTGAGCTTGTATCATGTACACATCACACGCAGAACAACACGCAGGGCCGCTATCGTTGGCGGTAGGCCCCCTGAGGAGAACGTTGGAAATGATCACTGGCTTATCTCCTTTTGTGTGCGTGGTGCCAGATCCGTTGGGAGTGGCGATGGGTCAGTTGACGAAGGCGACAGATCCATTGGGGGTGGCAGCAGATCCGTTGGGAATGCCGATGATGACGACGGCGAATGGTCCTTTGGAGGTGGCAGCAGGTCCGTTGGCGGTGGCGATGGGTCCGTTGGGGGTGGCAATGGGTCCGTTGGGGTAGGCGATGGGTCCGTTGGCGATGTTGTTGCTTATAAGCACAACATTATCGAAGTAATTCGGGATGCTGTCGTGACCCATGTTCTTATTATAACTTATATAATTGAACGTTTGGTCGTAATCAGCGTTAATGTTGTTGTTGCACTTGTTGAAGGCCATTTTTATACAAAATTGCACACAAAAAGAGTTTTTTAAGTTTGAGGTTGAGGTTTTGAGGTTACAATAGTTCAGGAACTACTGATGCGGGTTCAATGAAGGAAAGGAGCCTTTACAGCTCAGGGACTGACTTTTCTACTACTTCATTCAATTGATAAATATTAGAGATAGGGACAAGCAGGGTTAAGAGGACATAGGGTACGATCCGGTGCATCTACAACACACGCGTGTACACTTTTTGATGAAACTTCTCACGCCCAAAGTCATAAAACAATCAAAATAATGTTAAGGTGCAAGAAGATATCCTAAAAATCAGTGAAATCCGGTGCTTTAGATTAGTCTGATAGTAAAAATTGACACGTAAACCACAAGTCATAAAACTAGAACAATTAGGAGAAAACAATTACAGAAGCCCGTCGATAGATTACCTGAATACATGATGAGTCCTTGACCCTTGCCACACGCACCCAGAATAGAGTTGTTTACCCTTTTTCTCTAACAAAACCTGTTTATAAGTGTGCGCCTCACTTGTGTTCCTTCGCCGTGTAGAAAAACGGTCTGTTCACACTCTTCAGAAAAGGGAGAGTAAATTAAATGCGCACGTGCCAGATCGAGCTCTCAACCCACCCCTGAAAAAGTAAACAAACAAGTCGATGCGTGCACTTGTGCGCCTGTGATCGCATAACCCCTCCCACTTAAAGTCTGAATTTTAATGATCGGGCACCCACGCTACTTCAGAAAAGGGACAGTTATTAAAATGTAACGGCCACTGTCCTCAGCTCAGGTCACAAAAGCCTATGACGATTGGTTCCCTCACTTCCCTCTTCCTAAAAAAGGATCACGTACCTGCATATTAACGATCGGTCCTCTCACACCCCTCCCTCAAAAAGGGTCAGGTGCCTGCATATTAATTAGAGTCACGTAGGGTCATACATCATTAATTATTCACATTAAATTGACAGCTATTTCCTGTCACAGAACATACAGTTCCCTACTACTAGTATTATAAATAATAACAAGTAAGATGGCTCTAGTCGGAAGTACCTGACTAAGAGATACCCTGAATCCACATACATACATACGATTAGCGTGATTTGACAGGGCCCAAATACAGAGTGACCAGAGAAACAGACGTAGGGGATTGCCGAGGAGATGACAGGCAGAATAATAGAAAGTGGCAACAACACGTTTTCTTGGCAGGACTGCAACAAAGGGAAGTTGAAGTGTGGCCAGAAGAGGCAAATTGAAATTCATGGTTATGCACAGGCGCACAAACCCCATACAAAGAGTGCTGTCTTCATTAAAGTTCGGCGTAAGTGTGAAAGTTCCAACAGGTGGCCAACAACAGGTCACGCCGAAGCTTAATTTTGAGGCCCTATTTGTTTTTTCACTCTGCTGCGGCCCAATATTGCCTTGGAGTACACATACATGCCTGCCTTCATGCGCTGTTTTTTTTTATTGGAACCCCCATCATCTTACCTCTCTGCGTCCTTCCAAAACTGAGTGAGTGTGTTCCAGGAAAAGCCGACACCGCAACGATCAGCCGCGGCCCCTGTCGCCATAGCAGCAGTATTTATTGCGTATTTATTTATATATTTATGAATTTATTTATTAATTTATTTATCCCATTATTCACATAATTTCCATTGTTAAATCGGCACTCGGATTTTGCCAAATTTGCCTACATTGGCACATACACATATATATATATATATATATATATATATCACATTCTGGCCACCGGTGCGAGGCAGAAGTACCTGTCTTATATTGATCGACCCCCACTTCTTTTTACTTTTATTGGTGCTCCGATAAGGTAGGTTAGGGATTGAGGAAACGTTAAGCGACAGCTTATCTGCGCCGTGCCCAATTTACAGTGGCATAAATGTACTCCTTCTCTGAATTCATATTTGGCAAAATTTCGCCCTGTTCGATTTTTAAATATATACGCTTAAATTGTAAACGCCCGCCAAACATTAAGCACTGCCATTTGGTGGCCAACCTGTTCAACTAACGTAAGAAAATAAATGTTTATTTATTAAATTGTAATAGTGAGTGAAACAAACATGATGTGTGAGTAAGCGTGAGGGAGGGAGAATCAACGAGGCCATGGAATAAGTCGGCCGTCAGTTCCAATTAAAGGGCAATGGCATTCAAATTCAAATAGCCGTTGCAGGAAGAGCGGGTACGCCGAGGCCGATAACACCGGGCCTGCCAACTCGTCCGATCATCGAACCGAAACGGTGAAGCCTCGCAGAGCAGATGGCTACTCACCGGGCCATCGGAAACCGCGGCTTACAAAAAGTACTTTTTTTATTGTAATTGCGCCGTGGAGGATGACCTTGGGAGTACCCTGAAGCGTTTTTGTTGTTGTTTTTTTTTGCGATTCATGTTTTTTGTCATAGGTGTGTCAGGTGACTTGTCTGGTTGATATGGCACAAGACAATTGCACCGAGGATATGTTTGGATCGCGTCTAGATTATGCCGGTACTTCACTCACGCTTTTGGAAGGCAGTGTAGTTGGCTACTGGGCACGAGAGTGGAAGCGACAACCTTGACGACGATAAAACTTGGATCCGGATAGGGATACATACACGGATAGGTGTCTGTCTCTTGTCAAGTATTGCGTGTGTTTCTCCTAATTTGGGTGTCGACGGAGGTATTCTATTGTGATAGGGTGACCCATGGTACATTTATTAAGTAGCTATGCGCCCTACCGATAGGTATCGAGACGGAAAACAAATTAGGTACGAAACGTACGCCGAGGCCGATAACACCGGGCCTGCCAACTCGTCCGATCATCGAACCGAAACGGTGAAGCCTCGCAGAGCAGATGGCTACTCACCGGGCCATCGGAAACCGCGGCTTACAAAAAGTACTTTTTTTTATTGTAATTGCGCCGTGGAGGATGACCTTGGGAGTACCCTGAAGCGTTTTTGTTGTTGTTTTTTTTTGCGATTCATGTTTTTTGTCATAGGTGTGTCAGGTGACTTGTCTGGTTGATATGGCACAAGACAATTGCACCGAGGATATGTTTGGATCGCGTCTAGATTATGCCGGTACTTCACTCACGCTTTTGGAAGGCAGTGTAGTTGGCTACTGGGCACGAGAGTGGAAGCGACAACCTTGACGACGATAAAACTTGGATCCGGATAGGGATACATACACGGATAGGTGTCTGTCTCTTGTCAAGTATTGCGTGTGTTTCTCCTAATTTGGGTGTCGACGGAGGTATTCTATTGTGATAGGGTGACCCATGGTACATTTATTAAGTAGCTATGCGCCCTACCGATAGGTATCGAGACGGAAAACAAATTAGGTACGAAACGTACAAATTGGAGAAACTTTAACTGGGGACCGTCAGCGCAGCTGACGATCGGATCAGTTAGTCTCATCTAAATGTATTGTTGTTTTCTTTGTTTGATCGGAACGGATTGGTAGAAGACGTAGGTTGGAAAGACGGTCGATTCCGGCAGATGGTGATGCTCCCTTACATTGTATGATTGTTGTGAATTACTGTTTTAGTATTGTGTTTAGTTATTTGCTATTTATTTACGCGTTAAAGTAGAAAAATAGTTTTTTTTGGTAGCCAAGTTCAAATATAGACATTATTATTCCTATCCGCTGCGCTCAGGAACAGGGAATGTTGCGCAAGAAGACTCTTGGGAAGAGGATGGAGGCACAGCCACGAGGGGCGTGGGATTGGCGACAGCTCCAGCTAGGCCACCGGCGCCACCCCCAGGCGAGTTGAATCCACAACTCATAGACTATCATTTGCCGCCAGAAGACCGAAATGTTCCAGCAGAGCCGCGAGCCGCTATAGACTCGGAAATAGCGTCAGCCATTAAAGTCGCTCTTTTCCAGGCCCATGAGACCTATAGACAGTCCATGGAATCAGGCATAGCGCAGGTATTTAGGGAGGAGATCAGGTTGGGATTCCAAGAGATGATGAAGGCCATCAATGATTTGGCCAGACCCACTCCACCGCCGGGGAGTCACAGCCAGTTTACTTGCATGGCGCATCAGGACACCCGGCGAAAAGACACCCTAGCGCCACACCAGTTCCCAGGCCACCGCCGAAGCCAGCGAGGTCGAATACCTCGAGTGGACTGAGAGGAGCACAAGGATGGGATTGGCGTAATCCGGGTCCGGACAGTAGGCTACGGGAAAATAGGAGAGCCGGAGAGTTTAAGCAGTCGACAACTGGAGGGGAAGATCGCAGGGACGGAAGCAAAAGGCGACCAACTCCCAGACCACCCTCAGGTCTGCCATGGGTCAAAGTAGACAAATGGGAAGTGTCCTTTGACGGGTCGAACGACCGGTGATCCGTTGAAGACGTTGTGTTCAAACTGGAGTACCTTCAGAGGCAATTCCAATGTCTTTGGGACGAGGTCCTGAGAAACTTTCACGTGCTAGTAACTGGGCGGTCCAGAGAGTGGTACTGGCTACATGTGAGGCCGGTGATTAATTGGGACGATCTCCATAGGGCTTTTTTAGGAAGGTTTAGACGCTGCAGGAACTAAGGCAACGACAACAACTCCCTGGAGAGTCAGTGAATGACTTCATCCAGGCGATGACGGCAATGACATCACGATTAGAAGCTCCACTCCCCGAATCGAGGCTGATAAAGCTTATAAAGAAAGACTTGAGAGACTCCATAGGGCGCTACGTCTAATCCATGGACGTGTACTCGGTAGATCATTTGCGGAAAGAATGCAACGAGATCGAGGCGAGTTTGTGTCAGCGTAGTGCTCGTGCAGCATACGGCAAGAATCCCACATATGCGGGGCATGGCAAACCGAATGTTAGCTCGCTCGAAGATTATCCTGCCGACGTGCCTAGGGCCGAGCCGCAGATCGAGGAGATGAAAATGAAGTCGCCAAGCCTGAGACCGGGGTGCTGGAACTGCGGCCAGCAGGGACACGATTGGAGGGATTGCCTAAACGATCAGCGAAGGATATTTTGCTATAGCTGTGGAAAGCCGGACACCTTCGCACCGAAATGTCCAGAGTGCGCGGGAAACGTCAAAGCGAGCGTGACCAGAGTGGGAGAGGCGCGTTCACGAATGGGTCCCGCGAAGTAGTGGAAGATAAGCCCGAAAGCAAAAACAATATCAACATCGGCATGCAACATAAGAATTTAAGGCACCTACCCTACAAAGAAAGGATAAGGGCGCTAGCTAGAAATAAGATTTTCGAGGCACGGCAGCTTGACGGGATGCGATTAGTCACTCGAAAAGTGAAAAAGGCAAGTGGTTGAGTCTGTCAAAAAAGGGGCGAAACTCGATTCGAGAGTATTTGTGGAGGTCAGCATTGAAGGCGAACGTATTGCGGACTCTTGGACACAGGGGCCACAGCAAGTCTCCTGGGGCGTGGCTCTCGCGAGTTTTTAGCCGAGATCGGGGTACCGATAGAGAAAAACGTGTCCAGGGTGCGAACGGCGTCGGACAAGGATCGATCCATTATAGGAGATCCATAAATCCATAGAGTACGGGTAAAAGTTGTGTATAAGGACAGGGAGGAGACAATGACGTTCTACATCTGCCAGTTCTTGGAACAGCAGGCATATCATGGAATCGATTTCTTGCGTGCCTTCGAATTAGCCCCTGACGTTGTAGGGTTAGACAAGCCGAACGCTTCCATAGATTCGATCGCAGTGGAACCGAACATAGTTGAGGAAATAGAGCATTACATGGAGCAAAAAGATCAGGAATTACTTTCGCGGATCGGTCGGACTTTTTCTATTTCTAGCGTTGACCTCAAGCTCGCATTCTGGCAAATTGAGTTGGAGGACGGCAGCAAAGCATACACGGCCTTTACAGTGCCAGGGCGCCCGCTCTATCAATTTGTCATGATGACCTTCGGACTTTGTAATGCCGCTCAGCGACTATGCCGATTAATGGACAAGGTAATCCCCAAGCAGCTCAGGTCAAACGTGTTCGTTTATCTGGACGATCTTTTGATTATCGCTCCGGACTTTGAGACGCACCTAAAATACTTAAGGCTGGTGACACAAAGTCTGCGGGAAGAGAACTTGACGATCGGGCTAAAAAAATCCAAGTTCTGCTTTAAGAGTCTCAAGTATCCCGGATTTATAGTAGGTGAAGGGACCTTACGAACCGACCCTAACCGCGTAGCAGCAATTCGGCGAATTCCGAACCTCGATCCGTCAAAGAAGTGCGCAGTTTTCTGGGAACCGCGAGATGGTACCGACGGTTCATCAGAAACTTTGCGGAAATAGCAGCACCACTTACGGAGGTACTGAAAGGGAGTCCGAGAGGGAAATTCCATTTGAGTCCTGAAGCAGCGAAAGCCGTGCATGAATTAAAAGGGGCGCTTACATCCGCTCCTGTGTTGGTTCACGCTGACTTCTCGCGTAGGTTTTATGTGCAGTGCGAAGCATCTCATTTCGGAGTTGGGGCGGTACTGTTCCAATCGATGCCGAGGGCAATGAAAGGCCAATAGTGTTCTTCTCCGCCAAGATGGATAAACACCAGGTCAATTACTCGGAGGCACTAAGTTCGCTCATGTAGACGCGAAGGCATCTCATGGCAAAAACGCTCCATTTGCTGAGAAGGCAATTCTACTGGCACCACATGGAAGCTCATGTGTGAGAATATGTAAGCAGATGCGGGGTATGCAAGGAGAGGAAAGCGCCGAACGACCGCATGCAAGTTTCGATAGAGCACGAGGTGAAGACGGAACGGCCCTTCCAGAAAATATATATTGATTTTCTGGGAAAGTATCCGAGGTCGAAGAGTGGTCACGCCTGGATATTCGTAGTCGTCGATCATTTTTTGAAATTCACTATTCTGAAGGCCATGAAAGATGCCACGGCAGACAACGTACGTGATTTTCTGGTGCACGAGATCTTTTTCAAATTCGGTGTCCCTGATACGATCCACTCAGACAACGGCCGACAGTTCGTGTCAAAGACGTTCGAGGAACATGATCGACGCTTTTGGAATCTGTCACATGAAAACAGCTATCTATTCGCCCCAGACCAATGCTGCTGAGCGCGTTAATCGTACAGTGTTGGCGGCGATCCGTTCATTTTTGGAGCAAGACCATCGGGAGTGCGATGCATTTCTGCCCGAAATCGAGGTAGCAATCCGCAAAGCCGTCCACTCTGCAAATGGGGTTACACCGTTTTATGCAGTATTTGGCCAATGGGGCTAGCTACAAACTTGCACGGAAGTAACGGTCCCTGGGCGACCGCTCGATCTCAGATTTGGGGGTGAAACAGCACCTACACAAAGCATTCGAGCGCAGTCGACAGCAGTATGATAAGCGTGCGTGACTTCAGGAACGCTTTCAATGCCAAATTCACCAGGAAGTTTCGCAAATGTCGGGTCGTCAGAGCCGTCGGAAGCAATGCCTATGCGGTGGAAGATAGAGCCGGAAGAGCGTTGGGTGTTGTCCATGTCGGCAGAATAATAGAAAGAGGCGACAACACGTTTTCTTAGCGGCACTACAACAAAGGGAATTGTTGAAGTGTGGCCAGAAGAGGCAAATTTAAATTCATGGTTATGCACAGGCGCACAGACCTCATATAAAGAGTGCTGTCTTTATTAATGTTCGGCGTAAATGTGAAAGTAAAAATGTCTGAATGTGTTGTAATTTAGTGCTTGTTTCCAACAGGTGGCCAACAATAGGGAACACCAGGCCTGCCAACTCGTCTGATCATTTGTGTGTATGTAGGTACGTTCATATGTAGTATTGTGAAGGTTGTATTGTTTTGGAATTGTATACCGTCTAGGGGCAGGGTTGAGGTTACCCACCCCAGGGAATACTGAGCTAGCTGAGGTTATTGTCGTAACATTGTTAAAACAACTCCCAAAACTAAAAGAAAGCTGAAACCAGGTCGTTGCACAATTACGACGCGTCGTTGCGAAATTTAAGTCGCTCATGTGTGAGCGAGAGAGCATGAGCACAACGAAACGCAACGAGAGGAGGATCGACGAAGAAACGGCATCAATCGTTTATTTGTTCTGAGTGCGCATTATTAGTAGTAAGTACATGTAGTACAACAGCAATGCAAGGTTTGCAATTTAACAGAGATTGAAATTCTAAATTAAGATTGAAGAAAGAAATAACGCGAAATATTTGAATTAAATTTTGATATGGAATTTAATTAAAGTTAAATATTTTATTGAATATTGATAACCCATATTAAGACGAATACTTTAGTTGAATATTAAAAAAAAAAGATATAAAGAAAAGAAGCATACTTTAATGTTTTTTTTTTCTAATTCAAGCGACTTGACAGTTACTTATAAGTTGAGAATTTACTAATGTTATTTCACGAGATCACACAACTTACAGTGTAAAGTCTAAAAGAAAAATTAAAAGAACTTGGGTTATCACAGAATGGAAGAAAGCCTAGGTTGCAAAATAAACTAATTTCTCACTTTAGCCTTGAAGAGATTAACGAATCCACATAGAGATACCCAGCACAATGACGTTCACATTTAAAGATATACAAGATTCTTTAGCAGAGTTCGATGCTAGTGGCCAGAGAGATATGAATGAGGGGCTCACAGATTTCGAGAAAACAGTAGTAACAGTACAGTGGAATGAGTTTGCAAAAGTTTATCTATGGGTGGCAATTGCCAAAAGGGGTTTTCGTAAATAGTCAAGACGGGCTAACTAATTGGAGTACGCTGAAAGCGGCATTATCCAAAGATACAATTAAGTTGACCGCCAAACAAGTGCAAAAGCAACTAGAGAATAGGAAGAAGAAGGCAGGTAAATCTTTAGTTGAGTTACACAAACACATCAAATGATGACGTCGACGCTATGCGAACATAGCCTAGCAAAGATAGATGTTTCCCACTCAACTGGAGAAACAAAAGCAAATGTTTTAAAGCTAATTGATGAGTATAAAGCAGTGAAGCCAGAAAAAATACTTGAGAAATTAAAATTATATTCAAAGACGAAATACCTGTTTATCAGAGGCCAAGGCGTCTATCATACAGTGATCAAGAGAAAATGAAAGAACAAATTGAGGAGTTGCTAAATGATGGAATCAATCGCTATAGTGCTTCCGAATATGCCTCCCCTATTGTCTTGGTTAAAATGAAAGACGTCAAGAAGAGACTGAGCTGTGATTACAGGCAGCTGATAACTTATCTTACAAAGACACGCTGATGATTCAAGTTTCCATCCTGTCGAGATCATGAGTCGTAAGATGACACCGACAGAAGAGAAATATATATCGTACGAATTAGAAGTTCTAGCTATAATTCAGGTATGGAAGAAATGGAGAGCGTGTTGGTGGGCATGAAAATCGCAATTACAACAGATTGTAACGCATTCGCAATGACCATGCAGAAAATAAACGTACCATTGAGAGTAGCACGCTGGGCAATATTCTTGCAAGATTTTGAGTACAAAAAAGAGCATCGTTTACCAATCTGAAATGAGGCATGTTGATGCCTTGAGCTGAGTATATTATCTACTAATGCAAGATAGTTTAAAGAATAAAATTAGGCAAGGCAAGAGTTTAGACGAGTGGATAAATGCGATCATCAAATCTAGAGCAAGAAACTTACGAGGACTATTATCTGATACACAAAGATCCCGTCAATGAACATAATGAAAGGAACTTGTTAATAGCCGCAGGAGTGCCGCGCGGTAATGGGCAAGTTGAGCGCATTAACAAGATTGTCATAACATTGTTAACCAAGCTGTGTGCCGAAGATCCTAAGGCTTGGTATAAGAACGTAAGTAGAGTTCAGTCCTCCTCTCCTAGGAGTACGAAAATATCACCTTTCAAGATACTTACTGGCTGTGAAATGAAAACCGTATACAATAAATAAATGATTTACAAGATGAAAAGGACAAAATTCGAAAGATAGCACAAGAAAATACATCTAGAATGCAAGGGGAAAATGTAAAATCACATAAAAAGAATAGCAAACCTGAAACTGAATATGAGCTCAATGATCTGGTAGCTATAAAACTTACGCAATTTGAGTCTGGAATAAAAGTGAAGAAGAAATATTTAGGTTCATACCGAATTGTCCGTAAGTTGCGCCATGGCAAGTATTTTGTAGATAAGGTTGGTGGCGATAAGGGACCATATAACTCAAGTACTTTTGCTGCATATATGAAGAAGTGGTGTCGATCATTCGAGACGAATGAGGCTGTAAGATGTAGGATTGTAGGAATTTGAAAATACGATATGTACAATATCTAAGTGTTTATCGATTAATGCATGAAGGTGGCAGCATCGATTTAGTAATGGGTCTTTGAGAATAGTGGCAACGTGGAAGTAGTGGAAACTCAACTACTGAGGAAAGAAGTTGTGTGTGTTCTCAAAAGTGTTTTTATGTTCAGCCATGATTCAAGCAAATGTGAAGAATTGTTAACTTTTTAAATATCAAGTATTGAATAAACTATTATTACGTTCCATACGGAAGAGAGTGTTTTTAATCAACGTAAGAAGCAGTAAGAACTGCAGCTATGTTTTCCCTACATATATGTAAGTAGGTGTGCACACGCATGCAGGAAACCCCTGCGGTTGGCGCTTGCCACTACGTACTTTAGCCAATATGCAAATACATTTTCTTTAATAACTTCTGTGTTTCTTAGCCGATCTTGATAAAATTTGACTTAATGCATTATAATTGTACTAAAGTACATTTTTTTATTAAATTTTTTTTTTTTTAACATCTCTGTCAAAATCGGAGCTAAGAAAAACACACATACACAATTAATCGTACAGTGTTGGCGCGATCCGTTCATTTTTGGAGCAAGACCATCGGGAGTGCGATGCATTTCTGCCCGAAATCGAGGTAGCGATCCGCAAAGCCCCACTCTGCAACTGGGGTTACACCGTTTTATGCAGTATTTGGCCAATGGGGCTAGCTACAAACTTGCACGGAAGTTACGGTCCCTGGGCGGACGCTCGATCTCAGATTTGGGGGTGAAACAGCACCTACACAAAGCATTCGAGCGCAGTCGACAGCAGTATGATAAGCGTGCATGACTTCAGGAACGCTTTCAATGCCAAATTCACCAGGAAGTTTCGCAAATGTCGGGTCGTCAGAGCCGTCGGAAGCAATGCCTATGAGGTGGAAGATAGAGCCGGAAGAGCGTTGGGTGTTGTCCATGTCGGCAGAATAATAGAAAGAGGCGACAACACGTTTTCTTAGCGGCACTACAACAAAGGGAATTGTTGAAGTGTGGCCAGAAGAGGCAAATTTAAATTCATGGTTATGCACAGGCGCACAGACCTCATATAAAGAGTGCTGTCTTTATTAATGTTCGGCGTAAATGTGAAAGTTAAAATGTCTGAATGTGTTGTAATTTAGTGTTTGTTTCCAACAGGTGGCCAACAATAGGGAACACCAGGCCTGCCAACTCGTCCGATCATTTGTGTGTATGTAGGTACGTTCATATGTAGTATTGTGAAGGTTGTATTGTTTTGGAATTGTATACCGTCTAGGGGCAGGGTTGAGGTTACCCACCCCAGGGAATACTGAGCTAGCTGAGGTTATTGTCGTAATATTGTTAAAACAACTCCCAAAACTAAAAGAAAGCTGAAACCAGGTCGTTGCACAATTACGACGCGTCGTTGCGAAATTTAAGTCGCTCATGTGTGAGCGAGAGAGCATGAGCACAACGAAACGCAACGAGAGGAGGATCGACGAAGAAACGGCATCAATCGTTTATTTGTTCTAAGTGCGCATTATTAGTAGTAAGTACATGTAGTACAACAGCAATGCAAGGTTTGCAATTTAACAGAGATTGAAATTCTAAATTAAGTTTGAAGAAAGAAAAAACGCGAAATATTTGAATTAAATTTTGATATGGAATTTAATTAAAGTTAAATATTTTATTGAATATTGATAACCCATATTAAGACGAATATTTTAGTTGAATATTAAAAAAAAAAGAGATAAAGAAAAGAAGCATACTTTAATGTTTTTTTTTCTAATTTAAGCGACTTGACAGTTACTTATAAGTTGAGAATTTACTAATGTTATTTCACGAGATCACACAACTTACAGTGCAAAGTCTAAAAGAAAAATTAAAAGAGCTTGGGTTATCACAGAATGGAAGAAAGCCTAGGTTGCAAAATAAACTAATTTCTCACTTTAGCCTTGAAGAGATTAACGAATCCACATAGAGATACCCAGCACAATGACGTTCACATTTAAAGATATACAAGATTCTTTAGCAGAGTTCGATGCTAGTGGCCAGAGAGATATGAATGAGGGGCTCACAGATTTCGAGAATACAGTAGTAACAGTACAGTGGGTTGAGTTTGAGTTACACAAACACATCAAATGATGACGTCGACGCTATGCGAACATAGCCTAGCAAAGATAGATGTTTCCCACTCAACTGGAGAAACAAAAGCAAATGTTTTAAAGCTAATTGATGAGTATAAAGCAGTGAAGCCAGAAAAAACACTTGAGAAATTAAAATTATATTCAAAGACGAAATACCTGTTTATCAGAGGCCAAGGCGTCTATCATACAGTGATCAAGAGAAAATGAAAGAACAAATTGAGGAGTTGCTAAATGATGGAATCAATCGCTATAGTGCTTCCGAATATGCTATGCTATCCGAATATGATTCAAGTTTCCATCCTGTCGAGAACATTAGTCGTAAGATAACACCGACAGAAGAGAAGTATATATCGTACGAATTAGAAGTTCTAGCTATAATTCAGGTATGGAAGAAATGGAGAGCGTATTGCTGGGCATGAAAATCGCAATTACAACAGATTGTAACGCATTCGCAATGACCATGCAGAAAATAAACGTACCATTGAGAGTAGCACGCTGGGCAATATTCTTGCAAGATTTTGAGTACAAAATAAAGCATCGTTTACCAATCTGAAATGAGGCATGTTGATGCCTTGAGCTGAGTATATTATCTACTAATGCAAGATAGTTTAAAGAATAAAATTAGGCAAGGCAAGAGTTTAGACGAGTGGATAAATGCGATCATCAAATCTAGAGCAAGAAACTTACGAGGACTATTATCTGATACACAAAGATCCCGTCAATGAACATAATGAAAGGAACTTGTTAATAGCCGCAGGAGTGCCGCGCGGTAATGGGCAAGTTGAGCGCATTAACAAGATTGTCATAACATTGTTAACCAAGCTGTGTGCCGAAGATCCTAAGGCTTGGTATAAGAACGTAAGTAGAGTTCAGTCCTCCTCTCCTAGGAGTACGAAAATATCACCTTTCAAGAACTTACTGGCTGTGAAATGAAAACCGAATACAATAAATAAATGATTTACAAGATGAAAAGGATAAAATTCGAAAGATAGCAAAAGAAAATACATCTAGAATCCAAGGGGAAAATGTAAAATCACATAAAAAGAATAGGAAACCTGAAACTGAATATGAGCTCAATGATCTGGTAGCTATGAAACTTACGCAATTTGAGTCTGGAATAAAAAAAACTCAACCACTGAGGAAAGAAGTTGTGTGTGTTCTCAAAAGTGTTTTTATGTTCAGCCGTGATTCAAGCAATTGTGAAGAATTGTCAACTTTTTAAATATCAAGTATTGAATAAACAATTATTACGTTCCATACGGAAGAGAGTGTTTTTAATCAACGTAAGTAGCAGTAAGAACTGCAGCTATGTTTTCCCTACATATATGTAAGTAGGTGTGCACACGCATGCAGGAAACACCTGCGGTTGGCGCTTGCCACTACGTACTTTAGCCAATATGCAAATACATTTTCTTTAATAACTTCTGTGTTTCTTAGCCGATCTTGATAAAATTTGACTTAATGCATTATAATTGTACTAAAGTACATTTTTTTATTAAATTTTTTTTTTTTTAACATCTCTGTCAAAATCGGAGCTAAGAAAAAACACACATACACAATTAATCGCATTAGAATTTGAAAAAGAGCTCAAGCAACTGAACGTGCTTATATGTATGCATGTGTGCACACGCATGCAAAAAAGGTCTTCGCTTTAGCCAATATACAATCACATTTTCTTTAATAGCTTATGTGTTTTTAACCGATTTTGAAGTAATGTGTTTTAATACATTGAACGACAGTACATTTATATATTAACTGGCAGCCTAATTAGTAAGAATTGTGGCTGTACTTGCAATTACAAAAAGTTTTTTGTAATACTTCCCCATCGAAGGTATCCCAAATCTGAAACATTCATAAGCAGTGTATCCTTTACGACAACATATTTAACCAAATTTGATCGCACTAGCTCGTAATAGTTTCTGAGATATGCTAAAAAAACCGTGTCAAAAAACTGATAAACACTGATTAACTGGGGGCAAGTTATTGATCATTTGAAATTAACTTGATATGCGTATGGTATATACGAGCCTAAGAAATCCAAGTTCAGCTCTCTACCTCTTGTAGTCTCGGAAATCGACGCGTTCATACAGCCGAACGTACGAATCGACTCGGCTAGTGATTCCGATAAAAAAAAAAATGGCTAAAACTAAAGTTGTATACAAAATTGATTTTATGAGTAATATTAAAGTGAAAGATCAAAATCAATAGCAATATGTGAGTAAATAAAACAACATACCTAGGTAATAATAATAACAAGTATATTTAAAGGATCGCTTTGGTCAGGAAGAAGAGATCTTTTGAATGGAGACGGGAATGCTTCGATTGCTTCAGCATTCTGTATATATACATGTACAAGAGGAGATCCTCTTTATAACTGGTTTTCTTTATAACTTGGTTTTCCGTTTAGCCGGTTGGGCAGAGGAGCAGCTTTCTTCCATGTTTGGTGTTTGGTATATTAATTGCAAAATTATAAATATATATAAATATTAATTATTATTTATAAATAATAAAAAAAATCTCACCTGTCAACTTCACTTGTACCTCACTTGGCAGCACCTCCACGCCTAGTGTCTCCAACCTAGTGGCCGAAACCATCGCGTTGATCTTGGCGTGTCCATTTCGTGCCCAATCAAAACTCATCCGCTGCTCATTTCAAACCAATAAAAAGCACAAAAAAACTATATACTAGAACTGCTAAATGTTAACAGTTAAAATCAAAATGCAACCCTGCCAATATTTCCGCAGCATCGGCCATAGCGGACTATCGGCCCGCTTGACACACACACAAACCCGTGTATTTCTTATGGGGCAAAAGCGGCAATTGCGAAATCCCACTGCAGTTGCGGTAGTGACCCCGGTCTAAACACCCTATTACATATATTTGCACAAAACCATTATACCCTTTTTACCCATTTTCAATGGGTTCAGGGTATTATAAATAATAACAAGTAAGATGGCTCTAGTCGGAAGTACCTGACTAAGAGTTACCCTGAATCCACATACATACATACATTTAATTAAATCCCTCTCTTCGCGTTCGCTTTTAATATTTGCAGACAAATTTTAGTATGCTGTAGTTGTGAAATTTCTAAAAAAAACTTTTACAAATAGAAAAATATATCCTTCAAATCTTGGTTGCAGTTGATCTTCGAAAGCTTTTTAAGACTGGGTATGCCAAGTACCAAGTTTTCCCCATTTTGTTGCTCCAGAGTATGTATTTCAAACCTCCTATGTCCCAGCATTGAGTTGAACTTGAACCTATAAGTGTGTTAAGTTGTAAGAAAAAAACTTAAAAAACACGTCTGCTACTCCGCCAGGCATCTACCACTGAGCTACAAAAGCAACTCAAATGTATCTGTCAAAATTTGAGCTAATAAAAAAATCACTTATGTGTGAGCGAGAGAGCATGAGCACAACGAAACGCAACGAGAGGAGGATCGACGAAGAAACGGCATCAATCGTTTATTTGTTCTAAGTGCGCATTATTAGTAGTAAGTACATGTAGTACAACAGCAATGCAAGGTTTGCAATTTAACAGAGATTGAAATTCTAAATTAAGTTTGAAGAAAGAAATAACGCGAAATATTTGAATTAAATTTTGATATGGAATTTAATTAAAGTTAAATATTTTATTGAATATTGATAACCCATATTAAGACGAATATTTTAGTTGAATATTAAAAAAAAAAAGAGATAAAGAAAAGAAGCATACTTTAATGTTTTTTTTTTCTAATTTAAGCGACTTGACAGTTACTTATAAGTTGAGAATTTACTAATGTTATTTCACGAGATCACACAACTTACAGTGCAAAGTCTAAAAGAAAAATTAAAAGAGCTTGGGTTATCACAGAATGGAAGAAAGCCTAGGTTGCAAAATAAACTAATTTCTCACTTTAGCCTTGAAGAGATTAACGAATCCACATAGAGATACCCAGCACAATGACGTTCACATTTAAAGATATACAAGATTCGTTTAGCGAGAGTTCGATGCTAGTGGCCAGAGATATGAATGAGGGGCTCACAGATTTCGAGAATACAGTAGTAACAGTACAGTGGAGTGAGTTTGAGTTACACAAACACATCAAATGATGACGTCGACGCTATGCGAACATAGCCTAGCAAAGATAGATGTTTCCCACTCAACTGGAGAAACAAAAGCAAATGTTTTAAAGCTAATTGATGAGTATAAAGCAGTGAAGCCAGAAAAAACACTTGAGAAATTAAAATTATATTCAAAGACGAAATACCTGTTTATCAGAGGCGTCTATCATACAGTGATCAAGAGAAAATGAAAGAACAAATTGAGGAGTTGCTAAATGATGGAATCAATCGCTATAGTGCTTCCGAATATGCTATGCTATCCGAATATGATTCAAGTTTCCATCCTGTCGAGAACATTAGTCGTAAGATAACACCGACAGAAGAGAAGTATATATCGTACGAATTAGAAGTTCTAGCTATAATTCAGGTATGGAAGAAATGGAGAGCGTATTGCTGGGCATGAAAATCGCAATTACAACAGATTGTAACGCATTCGCAATGACCATGCAGAAAATAAACGTACCATTGAGAGTAGCACGCTGGGCAATATTCTTGCAAGATTTTGAGTACAAAATAAAGCATCGTTTACCAATCTGAAATGAGGCATGTTGATGCCTTGAGCTGAGTATATTATCTACTAATGCAAGATAGTTTAAAGAATAAAATACGGCAAGGCAAGAGTTTAGACGAGTGGATAAATGCGATCATCAAATCTAGAGCAAGAAACTTACGAGGACTATTATCTGATACACAAAGATCCCGTCAATGAACATAATGAAAGGAACTTGTTAATAGCCGCAGGAGTGCCGCGCGGTAATGGGCAAGTTGAGCGCATTAACAAGATTGTCATAACATTGTTAACCAAGCTGTGTGCCGAAGATCCTAAGGCTTGGTATAACAACGTAAGTAGAGTTCAGTCCTCCTCTCCTAGGAGTACGAAAATATCACCTTTCAAGAACTTACTGGCTGTGAAATGAAAACCGAATACAATAAATAAATGATTTACAAGATGAAAAGGATAAAATTCGAAAGATAGCAAAAGAAAATACATCTAGAATCCAAGGGGAAAATGTAAAATCACATAAAAAGAATAGGAAACCTGAAACTGAATATGAGCTCAATGATCTGGTAGCTATGAAACTTACGCAATTTGAGTCTGGAATAAAAAAAACTCAACCACTGAGGAAAGAAGTTGTGTGTGTTCTCAAAAGTGTTTTTATGTTCAGCCATGATTCAAGCAATTGTGAAGAATTGTCAACTTTTTAAATATCAAGTATTGAATAAACTATTATTACGTTCCATACGGAAGAGAGTGTTTTTAATCAACGTAAGAAGCAGTAAGAACTGCAGCTATGTTTTCCCTACATATATGTAAGTAGGTGTGCACACGCATGCAGGAAACACCTGCGGTTGGCGCTTGCCACTACGTACTTTAGCCAATATGCAAATACATTTTCCTTAATAACTTCTGTGTTTCTTAGCCGATCTTGATAAAATTTGACTTAATGCATTATAATTGTACTAAAGTACATTTTTTTATTAAATTTTTTTTTTTTAACATCTCTGTCAAAATCGGAGCTAAGAAAAAACACACATACACAATTAATCGCATTAGAATTTGAAAAAGAGCTCAAGCAACTGAACGTGCTTATATGTATGCATGTGTGCACACGCATGCAAAAAAGGTCTTCGCTTTAGCCAATATACAATCACATTTTCTTTAATAGCTTATGTGTTTCTTAACCGATTTTGAAGTAATGTGTTTTAAATACATTGAACGACAGTACATTTATATATTAACTGGCAGCCTAATTAGTAAGAATTGTGGCTGTACTTGCAATTACAAAAGTTTTTTGTAATACTTCCCCATCGAAGGTATCCCAAATCTGAAACATTCATAAGCAGTGTATCCTTTACGACAACATATTTAACCAAATTTGATCGCACTAGCTCGTAATAGTTTCTGAGATATGCTAAAAAAAAACCGTGTCAAAAAACTGATAAACACTGATTAACTGGGGGCAAGTTATTGATCATTTGAAATTAACTTGATATGCGTATGGTATATACGAGCCTAAGAAATCCAAGTTCAGCTCTCTACCTCTTGTAGTCTCGGAAATCGACGCGTTCATACAGCCGAACGTACGAATCGACTCGGCTAGTGATTCCGATAAAAAAAAATGGCTAAAACTAAAGTTGTATACAAAATTGATTTTATGAGTAATATTAAAGTGAAAGATCAAAATCAATAGCAATATGTGAGTAAATATAAAACAACATACCTAGGTAATAATAATAACAAGTATATTTAAAGGATCGCTTTGGTCAGGAAGAAGAGATCTTTTGAATGGACGGGAATGCTTCGATTGCTTCAGCATTCTGTATATATACATGTACAAGAGGAGATCCTCTTTATAACTGGTTTTCTTTATAACTTGGTTTTCCGTTTAGCCGGTTGGGCAGAGGAGCAGCTTTCTTCCATGTTTGGTGTTTGGTATATTAATTGCAAAATTATAAATATATATAAATATTAATTATTATTTATAAATAATAAAAAAAATCTCACCTGTCAATCTTCACTTGTACCTCACTTGGCAGCACCTCCACGCCTAGTGTCTCCAACCTAGTGGCCGAAACCATCGCGTTGATCTTGGCGTGTCCATTTCGTGCCCAATCAAAACTCATCCGCTGCTCATTTCAAACCAATAAAAAGCACAAAAAAACTATATACTAGAACTGCTAAATGTTAACAGTTAAAATCAAAATGCAAACCCTGCCAATATTTCCGCAGCATCGGCCATAGCGGACTATCGGCCCGCTTGACACACACACAAACCCGTGTATTTCTTATGGGGCAAAAGCGGCAATTGCGAAATCCCACTGCAGTTGCGGTAGTGACCCCGGTCTAAACACCCTATTACATATATTTGCACAAAACCATTATACCCTTTTTACCCATTTTCAATGGGTTCAGGGTATTATAAATAATAACAAGTAAGATGGCTCTAGTCGGAAGTACCTGACTAAGAGTTACCCTGAATCCACATACATACATACATTTAATTAAATCCCTCTCTTCGCGTTCGCTTTTAATATTTGCAGACAAATTTTAGTATGCCGTAGTTGTGAAATTTCTAAAAAAAACTTTCACAAATAGAAAAATATATCCTTCAAATCTTGGTTGCAGTTGATCTTCGAAAGCTTTTTAAGACTGGGTATGCCAAGTACCAAGTTTTCCCCATTTTGTTGCTCCAGAGTATGTATTTCAAACCTCCTATGTCCCAGCATTGAGTTGAACTTGAACCTATAAGTGTGTTAAGTTGTAAGAAAAAAACTTAAAAAACACGTCTGCTACTCCGCCAGGCATCTACCACTGAGCTACAAAAGCAACTCAAATGTATCTGTCAAAATTTGAGCTAATAAAAAAATCACTTATGTGTGAGCGAGAGAGCATGAGCACAACGAAACGCAACGAGAGGAGGATCGACGAAGAAACGGCATCAATCGTTTATTTGTTCTAAGTGCGCATTATTAGTAGTAAGTACATGTAGTACAACAGCAATGCAAGGTTTGCAATTTAACAGAGATTGAAATTCTAAATTAAGTTTGAAGAAAGAAATAACGCGAAATATTTGAATTAAATTTTGATATGGAATTTAATTAAAGTTAAATATTTTATTGAATATTGATAACCCATATTAAGACGAATATTTTAGTTGAATATTAAAAAAAAAAAGAGATAAAGAAAAGAAGCATACTTTAATGTTTTTTTTTCTAATTTAAGCGACTTGACAGTTACTTATAAGTTGAGAATTTACTAATGTTATTTCACGAGATCACACAACTTACAGTGCAAAGTCTAAAAGAAAAATTAAAAGAGCTTGGGTTATCACAGAATGGAAGAAAGCCTAGGTTGCAAAATAAACTAATTTCTCACTTTAGCCTTGAAGAGATTAACGAATCCACATAGAGATACCCAGCACAATGACGTTCACATTTAAAGATATACAAGATTCTTTAGCAGAGTTCGATGCTAGTGGCCAGAGAGATATGAATGAGGGGCTCACAGATTACGAGAATACAGTAGTAACAGTACAGTGGAGTGAGTTTGCAAAAGTTTATCTATGGGTGGCAATTGCCAAAAGGGGCTGCAAAACTTTTCGTAAATAGTCAAGACGGGCTAACTAATTGGAGTACGCTAAAAGCGGCATTATCCAAAGATACAATTAAGTTGACCGCCAAACAAGTGCAAAAGCAACTAGAGAATAGGAAGAAGAAGGCAGGTAAATCTTTAGTTGAGTTACACAAACACATCAAATGATGACGTCGACGCTATGCGAACATAGCCAAGCAAAGATAGATGTTTCCCACTCAACTGGAGAAACAAAAGCAAATGTTTTAAAGCTAATCGATGAGTATAAAGCAGTGAAGCCAGAAAAAACCCTTTCGAAATTAAAATTATACTCAAAGACGAAATACCTGTTTATCAGAGGCCAAGGCGTCTATCATACAGTGATCAAGAGAAAATGAAAGAACAAATTGAGGAGTTGCTAAATGATGGAATCAATCGCTATAGTGCTTCCGAATATGCCTCCCCTATTGTCTTGGTGAAAATGAAAGACGTCAAGAAGAGACTGAGCTGTGATTACAGGCAGCTGATAACTTATCTTACAAAGACACGCTGATGATTCAAGTTTCAATCCTGTCGAGAACATGAGTCGTAAGATGACACCGACAGAAGAGAAGTATATATCGTACGAATTAGAAGTTCTAGCTATAATTCAGGTATGGAAGAAATGGAGAGCGTGTTGGTGGGCATGAAAATCGCAATTAAAACAGATTGTAACGCATTCGCAATGACCATGCAGAAAATAAACGTACCATTGAGAGTAGCACGCTGGGCAATATTCTTGCAAGATTTTGAGTACAAAATAGAGCATCGTTTACCAATCTGAAATGAGGCATGTTGATGGCTTGAGCTGAGTATATTATCTACTAATGCAAGATAGTTTAAAGAATAAAATTACGGCAAGGCAAGAGTTTAGACGAGTGGATAAATGCGATCATCAAATCTAGAGCAAGAAACTTACGAGGACTATTATCTGCTACACAAAGATCCCGTCAATGAACAGCGCAAGTCGAGCGCATTAACAAGATTGTCATAACATTGTTAACCAAGCTGTGTGCCGAAGATCCTAAGGCTTGGTATAAGAACGTAAGTAGAGTTCAGTCCTCCTCTCCTTGGAGTACGAAAATATCACCTTTCAAGATACTTACTGGCTGTGAAATGAAAACCGTATACATTAAATAAATGATTTACAAGATGAAAAGGATAAAATTCGAAAGATAGCAAAAGAAAATACATCTAGAATGAAAATGTAAAATCACATAAAAAGAATAGGAAACCTGAAACTGAATATGAGCTCAATGATCTGGTAGCTATAAAACTTACGAAATTTGAGTCTGGAATAAAAGTGAAGAAGAAATATTTAGGTTCATACCGAATTGTCCGTAAGTTGCGCCATGGCAAGTATTTTGTAGATAAGGTTGGTGGCGATAAGGGACCATATAACTCAAGAACTTTTGCTGCATATATGAAGAAGTGGTGTCGATCATTCGAGACGAATGAGGCTGTAAGATGTAGGATTGTTGGAATTTGAAAATACGATATGTACAATATCTAAGTGTTTATCGATTAATGCATGAAGGTGGCAGCATCGATTTAGTAATGGGTCTTTGAGAATAGTGGCAACGTGGAACTCAACTACTGAGGAAAGAAGTTGTGTGTGTTCTCAAAAGTGTTTTTATGTTCAGCCATGATTCAAGCAAATGTGAAGAATTGTCAACTTTTTAAATATCAAGTATTGAATAAACTATTATTACGTTCCATACGGAAGAGAGTGTTTTTAATCAACGTAAGAAGCAGTAAGAACTGCAGCTATGTTTTCCCTACATATATGTAAGTAGGTGTGCACACGCATGCAGGAAACCCCTGCGGTTGGCGCTTGCCACTACGTACTTTAGCCAATATGCAAATACATTTTCTTTAATAACTTCTGTGTTTCTTAGCCGATCTTGATAAAATTTGACTTAATGCATTATAATTGTACTAAAGTACATTTTTTTATTAAATTTTTTTTTTTTAACATCTCTGTCAAAATCGGAGCTAAGAAAAAACACACATACACAATTAATCGTACAGTGTTGGCGGCGATCCGTTCATTTTTGGAGCAAGACCATCGGGAGTGCGATGCATTTCTGCCCGAAATCGAGGTAGCGATCCGCAAAGCCGTCCACTCTGCAACTGGGGTTACACCGTTTTATGCAGTATTTGGCCAATGGGGCTAGCTACAAACTTGCACGGAAGTTACGGTCCCTGGGCGAACGCTCGATCTCAGATTTGGGGGTGAACCAGCACCTACACAAAGCATTCGAGCGCAGTCGACAGCAGTATGATAAGCGTGCGTGACTTCAGGAACGCTTTCAATGCCAAATTCACCAGGAAGTTTCGCAAATGTCGGGTCGTCAGAGCCGTCGGAAGCAATGCCTATGAGGTGGATGATAGAGCCGGAAGAGCGTTGGGTGTTGTCCATGTCGGCAGAATAATAGAAAGAGGCGACAACACGTTTTCTTAGCGGGACTACAACAAAGGGAATTGTTGAAGTGTGGCCAGAAGAGGCAAATTTAAATTCATGGTTATGCACAGGCGCACAGACCTCATATAAAGAGTGCTGTCTTTATTAATGTTCGGCGTAAATGTGAAAGTTAAAATGTCTGAATGTGTTGTTATATGTAGTATTGTGAAGGTTGTATTGTTTTGGAATTGTATACCGTCTAGGGGCAGGGTTGAGGTTACCCACCCTAGGGAATACTGAGCTAGATGAGGTTATTGTCGTAATATTGTTAAAACAACTCCCAAAACTAAAAGAAAGCTGAAACCAGGTCGTTGCACAATAACGACGCGTCGTTGCGAAATTTAAGTCGCTCATGTGTGAGCGAGAGAGCATGAGCACAACGAAACGCAACGAGAGGAGGATCGACGAAGAAACGGCATTAATCGTTTATTTGTTCTAAGTGCGCATTATTAGTAGTAAGTACATGTAGTACAACAGCAATGCAAGGTTTGCAATTTAACAGAGATTGAAATTCTAAATTAAGATTGAAGAAAGAAATAACGCGAAATATTTGAATTAAATTTTGATATGGAATTTATTTAAAGTTAAATATTTTATTGAATATTGATAACCCATATTAAGACGAATATTTTAGTTGAATATTAAAAAAAAAAGAGATAAAGAAAAGAAGCATACTTTAATGTTTTTTTTTCTAATTTAAGCGACTTGACAGTTACTTATAAGTTGAGAATTTACTAATGTTATTTCACGAGATCACACAACTTACAGTGCAAAGTCTAAAAGAAAAATTAAAAGAGCTTGGGCTATCACAGAATGGAAGAAAGCCTAGGTTGCAAAATAAACTAATTTCTCACTTTAGCCTTGAAGAGATTAACGAATCCACATAGAGATACCCAGCACAATGACGTTCACATTTAAAGATATACAAGATTCTTTAGCAGAGTTCGATGCTAGTGGCCAGAGAGATATGAATGAGGGGCTCACAGATTTCGAGAATACAGTAGTAACAGTACAGTGGAGTGAGTTTGCAAAAGTTTATCTATGCGTGGCAATTGCCAAAAGGGGCTGCAAAACTTTTCGTAAATAGTCAAGACGGGCTAACTAATTGGAGTACGCTGAAAGCGGCATTATCCAAAGATACAATTAAGTTGACCGCCAAACAAGTGCAAAAGCAACTAGAGAATAGGAAGAAGAAGGCAGGTAAATCTTTAGTTGAGTTACACAAACACATCAAATGATGACGTCGACGCTATGCGAACATAGCCTAGCAAAGATAGATGTTTCCCACTCAACTGGAGAAACAAAAGCAAATGTTTTAAAGCTAATCGATGAGTATAAAGCAGTGAAGCCAGAAAAAACCCTTTCGAAATTAAAATTATACTCAAAGACGAAATACCTGTTTATCAGAGGCCAAGGCGTCTATCATACAGTGATCAAGAGAAAATGAAAGAACAAATTGAGGAGTTGCTAAATGATGGAATCAATCGCTATAGTGCTTCCGAATATGCCTCCCCTATTGTCTTGGTTAAAAAGAAAGACGTCAAGAAGAGACTGAGCTGTGATTACAGGCAGCTGATAACTTATCTTACAAAGACACGCTGATGATTCAAGTTTCCATCCTGTCGAGAACATGAGTCGTAAGATGACACCGACAGAAGAGAAGTATATATCGTACGAATTAGAAGTTCTAGCTATAATTCAGGTATGGAAGAAATGGAGAGCGTGTTGGTGGGCATGAAAATCGCAATTACAACAGATTGTAACGCATTCGCAATGACCATGCAGAAAATAAACGTACCATTGAGAGTAGCACGCTGGGCAATATTCTTGCAAGATTTTGAGTACAAAATAAAGCATCGTTTACCAATCTGAAATGAGGCATGTTGATGCCTTGAGCTGAGTATATTATCTACTAATGCAAGATAGTTTAAAGAATAAAATTAGGCAAGGCAAGAGTTTAGACGAGTGGATAAATGCGATCATCAAATCTAGAGCAAGAAACTTACGAGGACTATTATCTGATACACAAAGATCCCGTCAATGAACATAATGAAAGGAACTTGTTAATAGCCGCAGGAGTGCCGCGCGGTAATGGGCAAGTCGAGCGCATTAACAAGATTGTCATAACATTGTTAACCAAGCTGTGTGCCGAAGATCCTAAGGCTTGGTATAAGAACGTAAGTAGAGTTCAGTCCTCCTCTCCTAGGAGTACGAAAATATCACCTTTCAAGATACTTACTGGCTGTGAAATGAAAACCGTATACAATAAATAAATGATTTACAAGATGAAAAGGATAAAATTCGAAAGATAGCACAAGAAAATACATCTAGAATGCAAGGGGAAAATGTAAAATCACATAAAAAGAATAGGAAACCTGAAACTGAATATGAGCTCAATGATCTGGTAGCTATAAAACTTACGCAATTTGAGTCTGGAATAAAAGTGAAGAAGAAATATTTAGGTTCATACCGAATTGTCCGTAAGTTGCGCCATGGCAAGTATTTTGTAGATAAGGTTGGTGGCGATAAGGGACCATATAACTCAAGTACTTTTGCTGCATATATGAAGAAGTGGTGTCGATCATTCGAGACGAATGAGGCTGTAAGATGTAGGATTGTAGGAATTTGAAAATACGATATGTACAATATCTAAGTGTTTATCGATTAATGCATGAAGGTGGCAGCATCGATTTAGTAATGGGTCTTTGAGAATAGTGGCAACGTGGAACTCAACTACTGAGGAAAGAAGTTGTGTGTGTTCTCAAAAGTGTTTTTATGTTCAGCCATGATTCAAGCAAATGTGAAGAATTGTCAACTTTTTAAATATCAAGTATTGAATAAACTATTATTACGTTCCATACGGAAGAGAGTGTTTTTAATCAACGTAAGAAGCAGTAAGAACTGCAGCTATGTTTTCCCTACATATATGTAAGTAGGTGTGCACACGCATGCAGGAAACCCCTGCGGTTGGCGCTTGCCACTACGTACTTTAGCCAATATGCAAATACATTTTCTTTAATAACTTCTGTGTTTCTTAGCCGATCTTGATAAAATTTGACTTAATGCATTATAATTGTACTAAAGTACATTTTTTTATTAAATTTTTTTTTTTTTTAACATCTCTGTCAAAATCGGAGCTAAGAAAAACACACATACACAATTAATCGTACAGTGTTGGCGGCGATCCGTTCATTTTTGGAGCAAGACCATCGGGAGTGCGATGCATTTCTGCCCGAAATCGAGGTAGCGATCCGCAAAGCCGTCCACTCTGCAACTGGGGTTACACCGTTTTATGCAGTATTTGGCCAATGGGGCTAGCTACAAACTTGCACGGAAGTTACGGTCCCTGGGCGAACGCTCGATCTCAGATTTGGGGGTGAAACAGCACCTACACAAAGCATTCGAGCGCAGTCGACAGCAGTATGATAAGCGTGCGTGACTTCAGGAACGCTTTCAATGCCAAATTCACCAGGAAGTTTCGCAAATGTCGGGTCGTCAGAGCCGTCGGAAGCAATGCCTATGAGGTGGAAGATAGAGCCGGAAGAGCGTTGGGTGTTGTCCATGTCGGCAGAATAATAGAAAGAGGCGACAACACGTTTTCTTAGCGGGACTACAACAAAGGGAATTGTTGAAGTGTGGCCAGAAGAGGCAAATTTAAATTCATGGTTATGCACAGGCGCACAGACCTCATATAAAGAGTGCTGTCTTTATTAATGTTCGGCGTAAATGTGAAAGTTAAAATGTCTGAATGTGTTGTAATTTAGTGTTTGTTTCCAACAGGTGGCCAACAATAGGGAACACCAGGCCTGCCAACTCGTCCGATCATTTGTGTGTATATAGGTACGTTCATATGTAGTATTGTGAAGGTTGTATTGTTTTGGAATTGTATACCGTCTAGGGGCAGGGTTGAGGTTACCCACCCCAGGGAATACTGAGCTAGATGAGGTTATTGTCGTAATATTGTTAAAACAACTCCCAAAACTAAAAGAAAGCTGAAACCAGGTCGTTGCACAATTACGACGCGTCGTTGCGAAATTTAAGTCGCTCATGTGTGAGCGAGAGAGCATGAGCACAACGAAACGCAACGAGAGGAGGATCGACGAAGAAACGGCATCAATCGTTTATTTGTTCTAAGTGCGCATTATTAGTAGTAAGTACATGTAGTACAACAGCAATGCAAGGTTTGCAATTTAACAGAGATTGAAATTCTAAATTAAGATTGAAGAAAGAAATAACGCGAAATATTTGAATTAAATTTTGATATGGAATTTAATTAAAGTTAAATATTTTATTGAATATTGATAACCCATATTAAGACGAATATTTTAGTTGAATATTAAAAAAAAAAGAGATAAAGAAAAGAAGCATACTTTAATGTTTTTTTTTCTAATTTAAGCGACTTGACAGTTACTTATAAGTTGAGAATTTACTAATGTTATTTCACGAGATCACACAACTTACAGTGCAAAGTCTAAAAGAAAAATTAAAAGAGCTTGGGTTATCACAGAATGGAAGAAAGCCTAGGTTGCAAAATAAACTAATTTCTCACTTTAGCCTTGAAGAGATTAACGAATCCACATAGAGATACCCAGCACAATGACGTTCACATTTAAAGATATACAAGATTCTTTAGCAGAGTTCGATGCTAGTGGCCAGAGAGATATGAATGAGGGGCTCACAGATTTCGAGAATACAGTAGTAACAGTACAGTGGAGTGAGTTTGCAAAAGTTTATCTATGGGTGGCAATTGCCAAAAGGGGCTGCAAAACTTTTCGTAAATAGTCAAGACGGGCTAACTAATTGGAGTACGCTAAAAGCGGCATTATCCAAAGATACAATTAAGTTGACCGCCAAACAAGTGCAAAAGCAACTAGAGAATAGGAAGAAGAAGGCAGGTAAATCTTTAGTTGAGTTACACAAACACATCAAATGATGACGTCGACGCTATGCGAACATAGCCTAGCAAAGATAGATGTTTCCCACTCAACTGGAGAAACAAAAGCAAATGTTTTAAAGCTAATTGATGAGTATAAAGCAGTGAAGCCAGAAAAAACACTTGAGAAATTAAAATTATATTCAAAGACGAAATACCTGTTTATCAGAGGCCAAGGCGTCTATCATACAGTGATCAAGAGAAAATGAAAGAACAAATTGAGGAGTTGCTAAATGATGGAATCAATCGCTATAGTGCTTCCGAATATGCTATGCTATCCGAATATGATTCAAGTTTCCATCCTGTCGAGAACATTAGTCGTAAGATGACACCGACAGAAGAGAAGTATATATCGTACGAATTAGAAGTTCTAGCTATAATTCAGGTATGGAAGAAATGGAGAGCGTATTGCTGGGCATTAAAATCGCAATTACAACAGATTGTAACGCATTCGCAATGACCATGCAGAAAATAAACGTACCATTGAGAGTAGCACGCTGGGCAATATTCTTGCAAGATTTTGAGTACAAAATAAAGCATCGTTTACCAATCTGAAATGAGGCATGTTGATGCCTTGAGCTGAGTATATTATCTACTAATGCAAGATAGTTTAAAGAATAAAATTAGGCAAGGCAAGAGTTTAAACGAGTGGATAAATGCGATCATCAAATCTAGAGCAAGAAACTTACGAGGACTATTATCTGCTACACAAAGATCCCGTCAATGAACATAATGAAAGGAACTTGTTAATAGCCGCAGGAGTGCCGCGCGGTAATGGGCAAGTCGAGCGCATTAACAAGATTGTCATAACATTGTTAACCAAGCTGTGTGCCGAAGATCCTAAGGCTTGGTATAAGAACGTAAGTAGAGTTCAGTCCTCCTCTCCTAGGAGTACGAAAATATCACCTTTCAAGATACTTACTGGCTGTGAAATGAAAACCGAATACAATAAATAAATGATTTACAAGATGAAAAGGATAAAATTCGAAAGATAGCAAAAGAAAATACATCTAGAATGCAAGGGGAAAATGTAAAATCACATAAAAAGAATAGGAAACCTGAAACTGAATATGAGCTCAATGATCTGGTAGCTATAAAACTTACGAAATTTGAGTCTGGAATAAAAGTGAAGAAGAAATATTTAGGTTCATACCGAATTGTCCGTAAGTTGCGCCATGGCAAGTATTTTGTAGATAAGGTTGGTGGCGATAAGGGACCATATAACTCAAGTACTTTTGCTGCATATATGAAGAAGTGGTGTCGATCATTCGAGACGAATGAGGCTGTAAGATGTAGGATTGTAGGAATTTGAAAATACGATATGTACAATATCTAAGTGTTTATCGATTAATGCATGAAGGTGGCAGCATCGATTTAGTAATGGGTCTTTGAGAATAGTGGCAACGTGGAAGTAGTGGAAACTCAACTACTGAGGAAAGAAGTTGTGTGTGTTCTCAAAAGTGTTTTTATGTTCAGCCATGATTCAAGCAAATGTGAAGAATTGTCAACTTTTTAAATATCAAGTATTGAATAAACTATTATTACGTTCCATACGGAAGAGAGTGTTTTTAATCAACGTAAGAAGCAGTAAGAACTGCAGCTATGTTTTCCCTACATATATGTAAGTAGGTGTGCACACGCATGCAGGAAACACCTGCGGTTGGCGCTTGCCACTACGTACTTTAGCCAATATGCAAATACATTTTCTTTAATAACTTCTGTGTTTCTTAGCCGATCTTGATAAAATTTGACTTAATGCATTATAATTGTACTAAAGTACATTTTTTTATTAAATTTTTTTTTTTTTAACATCTCTGTCAAAATCGGAGCTAAGAAAAAACACACATACACAATTAATCGCATTAGAATTTGAAAAAGAGCTCAAGCAACTGAACGTGCTTATATGTATGCATGTGTGCACACGCATGCAAAAAAGGTCTGCGCTTTAGCCAATATACAATCACATTTTCTTTAATAGCTTATGTGTTTCTTAACCGATTTTGAAGTAATGTGTTTTAATACATTGAACGACAGTACATTTATATATTAACTGGCAGCCTAATTAGTAAGAATTGTGGCTGTACTTGGAATTACAAAAGTTTTTTGTAATACTTCCCCATCGAAGGTATCCCAAATCTGAAACATTCATAAGCAGTGTATCCTTTACGACAACAACCAAATTTGATCGCACTAGCTCGTAATAGTTTCTGAGATATGCTAAAAAAACCGTGTCAAAAAACTGATAAACACTGATTAACTGGGGGCAAGTTATTGATCATTTGAAATTAACTTGATATGCGTATGGTATATACGAGCCTAAGAAATCCAAGTTCAGCTCTCTACCTCTTGTAGTCTCGGAAATCGACGCGTTCATACAGCCGAACGTACGAATCGACTCGGCTAGTGATTCCGATAAAAAAAAAATGGCTAAAACTAAACTTGTATACAAAATTGATTTTATGAGTAATATTAAAGTGAAAGATCAAAATCAATAGCAATATGTGAGTAAATAAAACAACATACCTAGGTAATAATAATAACAAGTATATTTAAAGGATCGCTTTGGTCAGGAAGAAGAGATCTTTTGAATGGACGGGAATGCTTCGATTGCTTCAGCATTCTGTATATATACATGTACAAGAGGAGATCCTCTTTATAACTGGTTTTCTTTATAACTTGGTTTTCCGTTTAGCCGGTTGAGCAGAGGAGCAGCTTTCTTCCATGTTTGGTGTTTGGTATATTAATTGCAAAATTATAAATATATATAAATATTAATTATTATTTATAAATAATTTAAAAAATTTCACTTGTCAATCTTCACTTGTACCTCACTAGGCAGCACCTCCACGCCTAGTGTCTCCAACCTAGTGGCCGAAACCATCGCGTTGATCTTGGCGTGTCCATTTCGTGCCCAATCAAAACTCATCCGCTGCTCATTTCAAACCAATAAAAAGCACAAAAAAACTATATACTAGAACTGCTAAATGTTAACAGTTAAAATCAAAATGCAACCCTGCCAATATTTCCGCAGCAGCGGCCACAGCGGGCTATCGGCCAGCTTGACACACACACAAACCCGTGTATTTCTTATGGGGCAAAAGCGGCAATTGCGAAATCCCACTGCAGTTGCGGTAGTGACCCCGGTCTAAACACCCTATTACATATATTTGCACAAAACCATTATACCCTTTTTACCCATTTTCAATGGGTTCAGGGTATTATAAATAATAACAAGTAAGATGGCTCTAGTCGGAAGTACCTGACTAAGAGTTACCCTGAATCCACATACATACATACATTTAATTAAATCCCTCTCTTCGCGTTCGCTTTTAATATTTGCAGACAAATTTTAGTATGCTGTAGTTGTGAAATTTCTAAAAAAAACTTTCACAAATAGAAAAATATATCCTTCAAATCTTGGTTGCAGTTGATCTTCGAAAGCTTTTTAAGACTGGGTATGACAAGTACCAAGTTTTCCCCATTTTGTTGCTCCAGAGTATGTATTTCAAACCTCCTATGTCCCAGCATTGAGTTGAACTTGAACCTATAAGTGTGTTAAGTTGTAAGAAAAAAACTTAAAAAACACGTCTGCTACTCCGCCAGGCATCTACCACTGAGCTACAAAAGCAACTCAAATGTATCTGTCAAAATTTGAGCTAATAAAAAAGTCACTTATGTGTGAGCGAGAGAGCATGAGCACAACGAAACGCAACGAGAGGAGGATCGACGAAGGAACGGCATCAATCGTTTATTTGTTCTAAGTGCGCATTATTAGTAGTAAGTACATGTAGTACAACAGCAATGCAAGGTTTGCAATTTAACAGAGATTGAAATTCTAAATTAAGTTTGAAGAAAGAAATAACGCGAAATATTTGAATTAAATTTTGATATGGAATTTAATTAAAGTTAAATATTTTATTGAATATTGATAACCTATATTAAGACGAATATTTTAGTTGAATATTAAAAAAAAAAGAGATAAAGAAAAGAAGCATACTCTAATGTTTTTTTTTTTCTAATTTAAGCGACTTGACAGTTACTTATAAGTTGAGAATTTACTAATGTTATTTCACGAGATCACACAACTTACAGTGCAAAGTCTAAAAGAAAAATTAAAAGAGCTTGGGTTATCACAGAATGGAAGAAAGCCTAGGTTGCAAAATAAACTAATTTCTCACTTTAGCCTTGAAGAGATTAACGAATCCACATAGAGATACCCAGCACAATGACGTTCACATTTAAAGATATACAAGATTCTTTAGCAGAGTTCGATGCTAGTGGCCAGAGAGATATGAATGAGGGGCTCACAGATTTCGAGAATACAGTAGTAACAGTACAGTGGAATGAGTTTGCAAAAGTTTATCTATGGGTGGCAATTGCCAAAAGGGGCTGCAAAACTTTTCGTAAATAGTCAAGACGGGCTAACTAATTGGAGTACGCTAAAAGCGGCATTATCCAAAGATACAATTAAGTTGACCGCCAAACAAGTGCAAAAGCAACTAGAGAATAGGAAGAAGAAGGCAGGTAAATCTTTAGTTGAGTTACACAAACACATCAAATGATGACGTCGACGCTATGCGAACATAGCCAAGCAAAGATAGATGTTTCCCACTCAACTGGAGAAACAAAAGCAAATGTTTTAAAGCTAATCGATGAGTATAAAGCAGTGAAGCCAGAAAAAACCCTTTCGAAATTAAAATTATACTCAAAGACGAAATACCTGTTTGTCAGAGGCCAAGGCGACTATCATACAGTGATCAAGAGAAAATGAAAGAACAAATTGTGGAGTTGCTAAATGATGGAATCAATCGCTATAGTGCTTCCGAATATGCCTCCCCTATTGTCTTGGTTAAAATGAAAGACGTCAAGAAGAGACTGAGCTGTGATTACAGGCAGCTGATAACTTATCTTACAAAGACACGCTGATGATTCAAGTTTCAATCCTGTCGAGAACATGAGTCGTAAGATGACACCGACAGAAGAGAAGTATATATCGTACGAATTAGAAGTTCTAGCTATAATTCAGGTATGGAAGAAATGGAGAGCGTGTTGCTGGGCATGAAAATCGCAATTACAACAGATTGTAACGCATTCGCGATGACCATGCAGAGCATCGTTTACCAATCTGAAATGAGGCATGTTGATGCCTTGAGCTGAGTATATTATCTTCTAATGCAAGATAGTTTAAAGAATAAAATTAGGCAAGGCAAGAGTTTAGACGAGTGGATAAATGCGATCATCAAATCTAGAGCAAGAAACTTACGAGGACTATTATATGCTACACAAAGATCCCGTCAATGAACATAATGAAAGGAACTTGTTAATAGCCGCAGAAGAGAGCCGCAGGAGGAGAGCCGCAAGATTGTCATAACATTGTCAACCAAGCTGTGTGCCGAAGATCCTAAGGCTTGGTATAAGAACGTAAGTAGAGTTCAGTCCTCCTCTCCTCGGAGTACGAAAATATCACCTTTCAAGATACTTACTGGCTGTGAAATGAAAACCGAATACAATAAATAAATGATTTACAAGATGAAAAGGATAAAATTCGAAAGATAGCAAAGGAAAATACATCTAGAATGCAAGGGGAAAATGTAAAATCACATAAAAAGAATAGGAAACCTGAAACTGAATATGAATGAGCTCAATGGCAAGTATTTTGTAGATAAGGCTGGTGGCGATGAGGGACCATATAACTCAAGTACTTTTGCTGCATATATGAAGAAGTGGTGTCGATCATTCGAGACGAATGAGGCTGTAAGATGTAGGATTGTAGGAATTTGAAAATACGATATGTACAATATCTAAGTGTTTATCGATTAATGCATGAAGGTGGCAGCATCGATTTAGTAATGGGTCTTTGAGAATAGTGGCAACGTGGAACTCAACTACTGAGGAAAGAAGTTGTGTGTGTTCTCAAAAGTGTTTTTATTTTCAGCCATGATTCAAGCAAATGTGAAGAATTGTCAACTTTTTAAATATCAAGTATTGAATAAACTATTATTACGTTCCATACGGAAGAGAGTGTTTTTGATCAACGTAAGAAGCAGTAAGAACTGCAGCTATGTTTTCCCTACATATATGTAAATTAATTATACTTTAGTTAAAACTCCAGTAGAGGTTTTGGTTTAGTATATCTTTATTTAAAAAAATGTTTATTTCGTTAACACGAAAGACTTATTAAAACACTAGTCAATTCAGACTCAAAGAGTGAGTTGAATTTCGCGGATAAAATAATGGGCAGATGTGCCTCATTCAAAAACCGATATAAAACTAAAGCTAAGGGATACAAATAGAAAAGACTTAAGCTATTGGATTCAACTCACAACGGCCGCTAAAATGCTTAGCTTGCGCCTCGTGCGCTGCCGTTGTGTAAGAAAAAACACACATACACAATTAATCGCATTAGAATTTGAAAAAGAGCTCAAGCAACTGAACGTGCTTATATGTATGCATGTGTGCACACGCATGCAAAAAAGGTCTGCGCTTTAGCCAATATACAATCACATTTTCTTTAATAGCTTATGTGTTTCCTAACCGATTTTGAAGTAATGTGTTTTAATACATTGAACGACAGTACATTTATATATTATCTGGCAGCCTAATTAGTAAGAATTGTGGCTGTACTTGCAAATTACAAAAGTTTTTTGTAATACTTCCCCATCGAAGGTATCCCAAATCTGAAACATTCATAAGCAGTGTATCCTTTACGACAACATATTTAACCAAATTTGATCGCACTAGCTCGTAATAGTTTCTGAGATATGCTAAAAAAAAACCGTGTCAAAAAACTGATAAACACTGATTAACTGGGGGCAAGTTATTGATCATTTGAAATTAACTTGATATTGCGTATGTATATACGAGCCTAAGAAATCCAAGTTCAGCTCTCTACCTCTTGTAGTCTCGGAAATCGACGCGTTCATACAGCCGAACGTACGGATTCCGATCAAGATTATATACACTTTATTAGTTCGGAGAATCCTCCTTTTGTGTCGGCTAAAACTAAAGTTGTATAAAAAATTGATTTTATGAGTAATATTAAAGTGAAAGATCAAAACGTGGACCTGTTTTCTGCCGTTCGACATCGATGATGCCGAGGCACTTGCTGTTATGATGCACCTCTCTCAGCTACATCTTGGCACATCAATGTCAAACACTTTTATTGCGTCGTTGTTGGCTGATGCTGGTAGAGAGGTATAGCAATATGTGAGTAAATAAAACATCATACCTAGGTAATAATAATAACACGTATATTTAAAGGATCGCTTTGGTCAGGAAGAAGAGATCTTTTGAATGGACGGGAATGCTTCGATTGCTTCAGCATTCTGTATATATACATGTACAAGAGGAGATCCTCTTTATAACTGGTTTTCTTTATAACTAGGTTTTCCGTTTAGCCGGTTGGGCAGAGGAGCAGCTTTCTTCCATGTTTGGTGTTTGGTATATTAATTGCAAAATTATAAATATATATAAATATTAATTATTATTTATAAATAATTTAAAAAATTTCACTTGTCAATCTTCACTTGTACCTCACTTGGCAGCACCTCCACGCCTAGTGTCTCCAACCTGGTGGCCGAAACCATCGCGCTGATCTTGGCATGTCCATTTCGTGCCCAATCAAAACTCATCCGCTGCTCATTTCAAACCAATAAAAAGCACAAAAAAACTATATACTAGAACTGCTAAATGTTAACAGTTAAAATCAAAATGCAACCCTGCCAATATTTCCGCAGCAGCGGCCACAGCGGGCTATCGGCCAGCTTGACACACACACAAACCCGTGTATTTCTTATGGGGCAAAAGCGGCAATTGCGAAATCCCACTGCAGTTGCGGTAGTGACCCCGGTCTAAACACCCTATTACATATATTTGCACAAAACCATTATACCCTTTTTACCAATTTTCAATGGGTTCAGGGTATTATAAATAATAACAAGTAAGATGGCTCTAGTCGGAAGTACCTGACTAAGAGTTACCCTGAATCCACATACATACATACATTTAATTAAATCCCTCTCTTCGCGTTCGCTTTTAATATTTGCAGACAAATTTTAGTATGCCGTAGTTGTGAAATTTCTAAAAAAAAACTTTCACAAACAGAAAAATATATCTTTCAAATCTTGGTTGCAGTTGATCTTCGAAAGCTTTTCAAGACTGGGTATGCCAAGAACCAAGTTTTCCCCATTTTGTTGCTCCAGAGTATGTATTTCAAACCTCCTATGTCCCAGCATTGAGTTGAACTTGAACCTATAAGTGTGTTAAGTTGTAAGAAAAAAACTTAAAAAACACGTCTGCTACTTCGCCAGGCATCTACCAATGAGCTACAACAGCAACTCAAATGTCTCTGTCAAAATTTGAGCTAATAAAAATGTCACTTATGTGTGAGCGAGAGAGCATGAGCACAACGAAACGCAACGAGAGGAGGATCGACGAAGAAACGGCATCAATCGTTTATTTGTTCTAAGTGCGCATTATTAGTAGTAAGTACATGTAGTACAACAGCAATGCAAGGTTTGCAATTTAACAGAGATTGAAATTCTAAATTAAGTTTGAAGAAAGATTTTTTTTTTTTTTTTTTTTTTTTTTTTTTTTTTTTTTTTTTTTTTTTTTTTTTTTTTTTTTTTTTTTTTTTTTTTTTTTTTTTTTTTTTTTTTTTTTTTATATTTCTATCATATCAAGAACATAGCCAAGAAAGCTGGTTTAGACGATGAGAGTTTCGTTGAATATATAATCGAAGGTCTTCCAGACTCCAAACAAAATAAAAGCGTTTTATACCAAGCCTCAGATTTAAAAGAGCTCCGCGAAAGAATGATTATTGAAGATACAATATCAGTCAATCAGAGTCCAAACAAAGAAAGACTTTTTAGCGAGGTTCACCAAAAACAGAGAAAGATGATATTCGCTGTTATAAGTGTGGAGGTAAAAACCATATTGCCAAAAACTGCAGTAAGAAAGAACTAAAGTGTTTTAAGTGCAATCAGTTAAGACATAAAACTAATCAGGGTACAACAAAACCAAAAAATCAGAAGAAATAGAACGTTCAAGAATGGCAACTGATGTAAAGAATTTCGAACAGATTATTCAAGCTGATACTCTCTATAGTAGCGCTATTGGCAACGATGTAATTAATTTTATAAATTTGACCATCAGCACCAACGGGGCAGTTTTTCATAAGAGAGACGAATCAATTGGAAAAGAAAATGGTAGCCAAGAAAGTTTAGTTCATCAAAGCTGTACACGAGACCGAATTTCAATAGTAAGAGAAACTTCAATACTAGAGTTACACAAACACATCAAATGATGACATCGACGCTATGCGAACATAGCT